>NW_020717095.1:6663-18624 GCF_900518725.1 Notechis scutatus | reverse complement strand
AGGAGGAGGAGGAGGAGGAGGAGGAGGAGGAGGAGGAGGAGGAGGAAGATGGGGATGGGATCCTTGGTGTTCTCTGAGCTTGGTTGCTTTCTTGCAGACATTTCATGACCCAAATAGGTATCATCATCCATGCTAGTGTAGCACTGATGGTGGTACCTAGTTTGGGTCATGAAACATCTGCAAGAAAACAACCAAGCTCTTTTTTTTTCCTTTGGAAAAAGTGCAAAGAAGAGCAACTAAGATGATTAAAGGCCTAGAGACGAAAACATACAAAGAATGGTTGCAGGATTTGAGTCTGGCCAGTCTATAGAAAAGACGGACTTGGGGAGGACATGATAACAGCATTCCAGAACTTGAGGGGCTGCCCCAAAGAAGAAGAGGGGGGTCAACTTATTCTCCAAAGCAACAGAAGGCAGGACAAGTAGCATCAGATGGAAACTCATCAAGGAGAGAAGCAACCTAGAACTCAGGAGAAACTTCCTGACAATGAGGACAATTAACCAGTGGAACAGCTTGCCACCAGAAGTTATAGGTGATCCATCACTGGAGGCTTTCAAGAAGAAACTGGACAGACACTTGTCTGGAAAGATCGAGGGTCTCTTGCTTGAGCAGGGGGCTGGACTAGAAGACCCCCAGGGTACCTTCCAGCTCTATTCTGATTGATTGACCTCTCCGCCTCCAGTTTGTTGGACTTCTGTGGGTGGATTAATGGGTTTCAGTTTGAACTGGCATCCGGCAGTCATTTTATCCCGCAGGGTCTAAGGGTGGGCTGAATTGAAGCACCCAAAGCATTCCTAACAACCCTCACTTGCCAGCAGTGGTGTATACATGGGTGGCTTACAGGTAAATAAGAACAAGTGTGGCAAGGTAATTGTTCAGCCGTCCCACTATGAATCTTCAAGAGTTAAACGGGGGGGGAAATGGAATGCCTTGCGAATGTTGGCAGGCAGGGAGTCAGTCAGACAAAAAAGAGAGAGAGAGAGCCTTGTTTTCCATCCTCGCTGGACAGAATTCTGGCATTTTGGAGGCTTAAGTCAGGAGTCCAGATTTCAACTGGTAACTTTAGTTCCCCGGCTGGCGTGGAGCTGTGCAGAAAGCAGCAACATGTACGGGGAGGCTGACTTGTTTTAAAAGATAAGACGTTCCTTTTGTAGCAAAAAGAAGAGATTTTTTTTTGGCATTCGAGGGACAAGCCGCAGCCCGAGAGAAATTGTTCTCTCCGAGAATGACCCGCATCAACAAAATCTGGGGTTGATTCAGGGTTTTCTTTTTTTTCTTTCATGAAAAAAAAAAATCACGCTGACATTTTAAACTTCGTTTGGTAGAAGTCTGAAAACTTTAGCAAACCACCGAGGGAACCCCGGGCCAGGGATTTTTGGTTTTTTTTTCCCTTTTCCTGCTTTGTGAGTTGGCATGGCAGCTGTGCCATTTAGGTTTGAAGATCTTCTACTTAGTTGGCATTCCATAGCCTGGAATCTGACTTCACGAGTCCTGGGCGCTGACCGGTTCAGGCACCTCCAGATTGTACGCCTGATGCTTAAACCATGGTGCATCTCCAGAGCAGTGTACCAGGTAGAGTAACCTCTGTTTCAAATCTGGGGGGTGGGGGATGGAAGGGGAGCTGCAAATTGTTTGCGTGTCTTTAGAAGAGAGAAATTCCTAGGAAAGGCAACTCAATCAGAATAGAGCTGGAAGGAGTCTTAAAAACTTCCAGTGATGGAGCATTTACAACTTCTGGA
Source organism: Notechis scutatus (assembly GCF_900518725.1). The sequence goes on along the minus strand of NW_020717095.1, from coordinate 16,885 downwards.
GGCAAGTGGTTCCACGGAGCAAACAGAGATTGCTGGTACTCAGTCTGGCTCTTCTGAAGCTCCATGTACTTCTAAAATAGAGGGCCACCGATGGAGGAAGGAGTGGGTTCTTAAATTGGTGATGTTCTTTAGTGCTGTAGTTCAAACCAAGGTGTCTCTGGGTCAAAGGCTTTCAAGAGGTCCTCTGTTGCCTTGCCATAACTTCTCCCTTCCACCCATCCACCCATCCTCCATCCTCTCCACATTCACAATTAACCAGTGTAACTCCTTGCCTCCAGAAGTTGTGGGTGCTCCATCACTGGAGGTTTTTAAGAAGATCCTGGACAGGCATTTGACCCAGATGACCCTTGAGCAGGAGGTTGGAGTAGGAGACCTCCAAGGTCCCTTCCATCTTTGTTATATTGCTCTGCTGTTATCCTTTCTCCTTCCCTCCCTTCCTTTCTTCCTTCCTTCTCCATCACTGGAGGTTTTTAAGAAGAGACTGGACAACCACTTGTCCAAAATGGTATGGGGTTTCCTGCTTGAGCAGAAGGGTTGGACTAGAAGACCTCCAAGATCCCTTTCAACTTTGTTATTCTGTTTTGCTGACTTTCTTCGTTCTTTCCTTCCTTCCTTCCCTCCCTCTTCCTTCCTTCCTTCCTTCCTTCTCCCTCACGGAAGTTTTGAAGAAGAGATTGGGCAGCCATTTGTATCCAGAATGATATAGGGTCTCCTGCTTGAGCAAGGGGTTGGACTAGAAGACCTCCAAGGGCCCTTCCAACTCATTCCAGTTGTGGATCCCCTCTTCCCATTTGCCTCCCCACCCCTTCCTCCCTCCTTTCTACAGTGGCAGGGCTGCAGTCACCCCACCACCATTGCTGCTGACTTAACAGGCCTTCTTCTAACTTGTGTCCAGGTCACTTTGCAAGTATCTCGAACGGGGAAAAACAGGAAGGCCCAAGCGAAGCTCTGAAGGAAGGGATGGGCCCTGCTCTGCCTTTTTTTTTTCTTGCCAAGTCTTGATCACAGTGGTGGGATTCCAATAATTTAACCACCGGTTCTCTGCCCTCATGATTTCTTCCAACGACCAGTTCACCAAACCGCTCAGAAAGTTAACAACCGGTTCTCATGAACCAGTGTGAACCGGATGATTCCCACCTCTGCTTGATTGCAAAATGCTTTTAGGAAAGGAAGAAGTTTCCTTTCCCAATTGAGATGTCGGTGGGCACTCTAAGTAGAGAACTACATGCCTGAATGGCTTATTTAGACATTTCTGAGTTGTTGTTTTTCAAAAGAGAGAAAAGAATTCCCTTTTTTTTTTCCCATCGGGTAACCTGAACTGGCTTCCCCCCCCCCACCTTAACAGCTGCCCCCCTCCTTTCTCCGGCATTCATCTTGAGTCTCTAGATCAGCCATTCAGATGAAACGACCTGAGTTTTACCTAGTCAGTTTCACACAGAAGGTGGATTCCTAACATGGGTGGCAAATCTTGATTCGATGGCTTTTTTGGCAAAGCGAGTTGCTTTCCTCTTGCGGCAAACCCAAAGTGCTCTCCATGTTTGACTTGACATAGAAACTGAGCTATCATTTTTATTATTATTGTTATTGTTATTATTTAATCTTTAGTGAGATTCACAGCCTTTAGGGCTGGTTGGTAGCTCACAGGACCTAGGAACTATTCAGGTAGCATCAGAGGTTATAAGCTGTTCCAAGTAGGGTGATTTTTTGTAGAATCAGGGTAGTATTATTGTTGTTGTTGTTGTTATTGTTATGATTCTTATTATTTTCTGCACACTCTCATTTTTGTTTTGCCCTTAGGATCTATGGTTTCCTCTTTGCTTATTTTTTTGAAACTGATCAGCCAATTCTCAGATCCTCTGATGGCCCCCTAGAACAAGCTGCAGGCAAGAGTTTTGTGCCAATGAATGAGAGCCCTGGACGGGCGCCATGGCGTGGATGCAATTTTCAAAGTTAAATTGTTGCTGTTCTTGGCTCTCCTGCTGTTTGTTGGAAAGTGGAACAAAGCCGGTGTTTTCTGCACAGCAGTCCAGCTCTGCAGAACATTTAACGGGCCCCCTTTTTTTCCCATTGGCAGGGACACCTGATACATGCCAGCCCCCAGCTCCTAGGCAACCCCTTCCCAACCTTCGAAGTCCCATTACTTTAGAACAAGGGTCTTCAAACATGGCAAGTTTAAGACTTGTGGACTTCCAACTCCCAGAATTCCTGAGCTAACATGACTGGAGGAGGATTTCTGGGAGTTGAAGTCCACAAGTCTTAAAGCTGTCAAGTTTGAAGACCCCTGCTTTATAGAATGTATCCCATCACAATCCCATCGCTGCTTCAATATGTAATCATGGTTACAGCTAAGAAGAGATTCAACAACCACTTATTTATTTATTTATTTTATTTATTTATTTGATTTGCCAATTGTTTACAAGATAATAAGTATAAATGTATACATAGTTGTGAATACATGAAATGGGTACATATAATAAAAATAAAAGAAGAATAAGAGAAACAATAGGACAGGGACGGTAGGCACGTTGGTGCGCTTATGCACGCCCCCTACAGACCTCTTAGGAAAGGGGTGAGGTCAATAGTAGACAGTCTAAGGTTAAAGTTTTTGGGGTTTGGGGAAGAAACTACAGAGTCGGGTAGAGCAGGGATCCCCAACCTTTTCGACGCCGCGGCCCGGTTCCGACATCAGCTGGGCGCCGCGGCCCGGTACCGGCGTCAACTGGGCGCCGCCATCTTTTTATGACGAAAAGGCGCTTCCGGTGAGCTTTCTACCCGGAAAAGCTCACCAGAAGCGCTTTTTTACCAAAAAAAAGATGGCGGCGCCCAGCAACCAGCGGCCCGGTAAGGCTTGTTCCGCGGCCCGGTACCGGTCCGCGGACCGGCGGTTGGGGACCCCTGGGGTAGAGTATTCCAGACATTGACCACTCTATTGCTGAAGTCATATTTCCTGCAATCAAGTTTGGTGCGGTTTACTTTGAGTTTGTATCTATTGTGTGCTCTTGTGTTGTTATGGTTGAAGCTGAAGTATTCACTGACAGGTAGGACATTGCAATGTATGATTTTATATACCATGCTTAAGTCAGACCGAAGACGGCGTAATTCACTTGTCTGAAATGGTGTAGTGTGTCCTATTTGGGTAGAGGGTTGGACTAGAAGACCTCCAAGGTCCCTTCCAATTCTGTTATTCTGTTATTCGATTAAAATCAAGGTGGTTACTTACAGAAACAATGGATGGAAACTAAAGAAGGTGACAAAAGGAAACCTAGAACTCAGGAGGAATTGGACTCCCATCTGTCAGAAATGGTGTAGGGTCTCCTGCTTGGGCAGGAGGTTGGACTAGATGGCCTCCAGGGTCCCTTCCAACTCTGTTATTCTATTATTTGATTAAAATTGATCTGGTTAGTTACAGAAACAATGGAGGGAAATTAATCAAGAAGAATAGCAACCTAGAACCAAGGAGGACTTTCCTAACAATTTTGGAACAATTAACCAGTGGAACAGCTTGCCTCCAGAAGTTGTGGTTGCTCCATCGTTGGAGGTTTTTAAAAAGATATTGGACAACCCTTTAACTGAAATGGTATAGGCAGGGGTGGGATTCTACCAGTTCGCACCTATTCGCTAGAACCGGTTGTTAACATTCTAAGTAGTTCGGAGAACCGGTTGTTAGAAGAAATTACTGGCCTAATCCTGTAAGGAAGGCAGGAAGGAAACATTCTGGTGTTGCTTACAGAAACTGCCTCTCCGTTAACCCTTGTTACACTGAAAAAAGTGACTGAGGACCATTTTTCACACTTACGACTGTTGCAGCATCCCCACAGTCATGAGGGGCCAGGCGAGGAGATGCGTGCCTCGATGTGAGTGATGTTGAGTTGGTCACGCCCAGCCAATAACATGACCACCAAGCCACACCCACCACCTAAGCCACACTCATAGAACCGGTTGTTTAAAAAAATTGAATCCCACCCCTGGGTATAGGGTCTCCTGCTTGAGCAAGGGGCTGGACTAGAAGACCTTCGAGGTCCTTCCCAACTCTCTTATTCTGTTATTTGCTGGCATTGTAATATGATGGTTGCAACTGCCGAGAAAAGCACGTCATTGCAGAAATGCTGACAAGTTGCCTCTTTGTGGCACAGCTGGCAGGGGCGATTCAGTACAGCGAAGGAAGGTGGACTGTCTGCTTTGCAGCTTCCAATCTTCACAAGGATTCAACGTTAGGATTTGGCTTGGTTTGCAAAGGGCAAGGGAAATGCCCAAAGGATTGATTTTTTTTTCATCAGTTTGTATAGCTGCCCATCTCGTGACCAGAGACTTTGGGTGGCATCAAAAGAGAGCTAAGATGCAGATAAGGAATACAAATTTATTTTTTAAAAAAAAACGTTTGTAACCTTCCCAGCCAGCTTTCGATAAGCAAAGTCAATGGGGAGAGCCAGGTTCGCTTAACGACTGCATGACTCACGTAACGACTGCGGTGATTCACTTCTCAACCATGGCAACAACAAAAATATGTAAAATTGGCAGTGACTTGCTTCACAATTGCCTTGCTTGGCAACAGAAATTCTGGTCCCAATTGGGGAGTCATAAGTAGAGGACTAGCCATATTAAAGAGTTGGGTTAAGGCTGGAGAGATGCAAGAACTCCATTCTTTTAACAACTCCCCTATTAAGAAATGAGGGCTTAATCTTTTTTTTTTATCTAGCTCGTAGCTGCCTTGCTCCCATGTTAGAAATCCATTTTAGTACATTCCCAGCAAATGACTATTTGCAGTCTAGGCAAAAGAATCCCATCCATTTCAGCTGAAATACCAAGCGGAGATAACGAGAGTAACATTTAATGAGTTCTCTTTAATGCAGTGGAATACATCCACAGTTATCCGAAAGCGGAATCCTTGAGAAATCCTTATCAAGGTCATTTGGGGCAGCTTCTGTATTTAGGCCATGGGAAACCTCAGTTGGCCAGTTTCCCAGAAGCTGAAGAAGATGCCCCAGAAGGTCTTAACTATTCTAAAAGTTCTTAAATATTCTAAAAGAAGATGTAAAGGTAAAGGTTCCCCTCCTCGCACATCCGTGCTGGTCATTTCCGGCTCCTAGGGGGCGGTGTTCATCTCCGTTACAAAGCCGAAGAGCCAGCACTGTCCAAAGACGTCTCCGTGGTCATGTGGCCAGCAAGACTAAACACCGAAGGTGCACAGAACGCTGTTCCCTTCCCACCTATTTTTCTACTTGCATTTTTTACATGCTTTCGAACTGCTAGGTTGGCAGAAGCTGGAACAAAGAACGGGAGCTCACTCCATGACATGGCGCTGGGGATTCGAACCGCTGAACTGCAGACCTTTCTGATCGACAAGCTCAGCGTCTTAGCCACTGAGCCACTGCGTCCCCTGAATCATCTTAGTGGCTGCATAAAATGCTCATGCTTCCTGCAGGATTTGCTACTTGGCTTTCTATTTTGCAAAGAAAAAAAAGGGGGGGAGGGCAAAATCTGCAGGGGTGCAATTGGGATCTAGACCACCCACAAACAAGGACTGGGAGGACTTATTTCCCCTCAGCAGGGCCACAGGGAGAAAGACGTAAAAGGAGATAGAGATAGGGTGCGAACAGAAATGCTATTGACAGGATATTGATCTCTACTACTGATAATGTTGATATTTGTAGCTCGGGGTTGAACTGTGTGATAGAATAGAATATAGAAGAGAAGAGAGGAGAGGAGAGGAGAGGAGAGGAGAGGAGAGGAGAGGAGAGGAGAGGAGAAGAGAAGAGAAGAGAAGAGAAGAGAAGAGAAGAGAAGAGAAGAGAAGAGAAGAGAAGAGAAGAGAAGAGAAGAAGTTGGAAGGGATCTTGGAGGTCTTCTTGTCCAACCCCCTGCCTATGCAGGAAACCCTACACCACTTCAGACAAATGGTTGTCCAATCTCTTCTTAAAAACTTCCAGTGTTGGAGAATTCACAACTTCTGGAGGCAAGTTGTTCCACTGATTAATTGTACACACTGTAAGGAAGTTTCTCCTTAGTTCTTGGTTGCTTCTCTCCTGGATGAGTTTCCATCCGTTGCTTCTTGTCTTGTTCAGTGGTGCTTTGGAGCATAGCTTGACTCCCTCTTCTTTGGGGCAGCCCCTGAGAGACTGGAAGACTGCTATCATGTCCTTCTGGTCCTTCTTTTCATTAGACTAGCCAGGCCCAGTTCCTGCATCCGTTCTTCATATCTTTTAGCCTCCAGTCTCCTAATCGTCTTTGTTGGATGCTTGCTGTTCTCTCTCTCTTTTTTTAATAAAGTTTTATTTGGGTTTTCACACATACAAAATACAAGTAAAACATCTTTTTTGAAAATAGCATGGTCCCGGGTTGAATAATGTCAGCTGGTGCTCCGTTCAAAATCCAAGAAAGAAATACTTAGACTCCTTTAATCAGAGAAAAGATATCTTTTACTGGAAATCAAGTGGTAGCAACAAAAGAATTCTGAATCTGAGAAAATGGGCGCATAAATCACATATACAAAGTAATGGCCACGTTCCCACCCCCAATAGTTCAATTGTCTCATCCAATTAAAAGTTGTGTATATATCATGTGGGCATCTCCAGGTGGTGATGAGGCTTCTGTCCATTGACCTTGACATAGTTTGATAAAGGGTTGTAGCCGCGCATAGCATAGGATAGAAACCTGAGCAAGAATCTACCCCACCCCACCCCAGTTTATACAGTTCTGGTTTGTAACACCTCCAGCTCACTTCCCAGAACCATTCCCCCCTCCTCCCCCCGTTACTTATGACAGCCGAAAGATGCAGAACAAAGGGAAAAAATCTTGAAGGCTGACGTTTATACAGACACAAAACTCAATTTCATGCTCCTTCTATTCCATATCTTATACTATTCTACATTTTCTATATAGTTTTTCCCCTCTTTTAATTTTCTCAATTTTATTTTGATTATCACATCTCAATTCAAATCATTATATTTATACTTTTGTCTGTTCTGTTTCAATTTCATATTGTCTTTTCTCATTAAACAAATTTTCTCCTGTAGTTATTAATTGGAGAATGACACCTTTATATCTTTTAATTACATCCATTCAACTCTTATTTAAATTTCAATATATACCATAAGGTTATGACCTTCAATATAATACATAATACATAACTTCCAATCAAATTCTGCTGGTACATTCTTATAATACACCCTATATTCTTTTTTAAAAAAAGATTATAAATATATGTAATTATAAACCCTCATTCCATTCCAATTCAGTTCTATCATTAATAATCATTAAAATCTTACCATCTTTAACACTTCTTTTCAATTAAATGTCATACTTCCTTAAAGACACATATAATCTCCATAATTAATTTTTCCCTTATTTCTCTTCACATATGTTTTGTAAATCATTAAATATTCATTTTGTTACATTTATTTATTGACAAGCATTCCACTGAATTACGATAGCTATTTTATCAAACATTTTAATCATACATTGTTTCATATTTTCTAAAATTATTTCTGTTTCTTATATATCTTATGTACTTTCTAATACTATCTTATGTACTTTTGCAGAATCCCTTTTTCCATTAAATTTTCACCCATTATCTCTAAATAGGCCCTGTTTCTCTATATTTTGTTTCTGTCCTTTATAACTTCTTTTCCTTTCTTTCTTCCCTCTCTTCTTTTCCCTCCCCTTTTTACCCCCTTGTCTCTCTACTTCTAATTCTCTCTTCTGCATTTCCCTCTTCTGTTGCTTTCTGATTTTATACCTATTTTTCACTCTATTTTTTTTTTTTTGGAGTTGTTTTTCCCAATCTTAAATTTTCCATTCTCTTTCCCCCCTTTCCTTGCTGTTCTCTGAGTTTAGTTGTTTGTTCTTGTAAATGTTTCATTACCCTACTAGGGAACATTATCAGGGCTAGAAGCAAGTGGGGGAGGAGGAGGAGGAGGAGGAGGAGGAAATGGTAGTCACTGGTGCTGTCTGAGTTTAGTTGTTTTCTTGCAGACATTTAATTACCTAACTAGGTAACATCATCAGTTGAGGGAGAGAGGGAGGAAGAGGAGGAGGATGGCAACAACTATGATGCTCTCTGAACTTGGTTGTTTTCTTGCAGACATTTCATTATCCAACTAAGTAACAATATCAACAATTAGGTGTTAAGGTCCAGACACAGGAAGGGTCACCCAAAATCCTTGCTAAACAGGTTATAGGCAACAGAGAAGTAATTTCTCCCCAAATGTCCTTGAGTTTCATTTAGAACCTAAGATCAACTTTACCAGGATTAGTTGAGCCAGTTAAGAGGTTCCCATGACCCATTGATTCCGGCAGTGATCCAGTTAAATGCATATCATCTGAACAAGATCAAGGTGACTATGTTGGAGCGAGCAGATTATTTCTCCAGCTTTAGGCAGCAGGAGGAAGAAATTGGGGGAGAATTTCTGCTTCCAACTGCAGCCGCACACTGGCCTAATATTCGGTCATGTCCCTTCTTACCCTTTGCTTGAATTCTGGTCAAATGCAGAAATGAAATGTCCACGGGGAGTGGAATCAGCTAGCAGGAGAGCTACGTTCCTCCGTGAGCACCAGTGCTTCCTCAAGGGTGTAGTAGCTGCGTGTAATTTGTTTTGTTTTCAGAGTTCTCCTCCTCTGCGGAAGTTGGAGGCTGCAGCGAAAGAAGGATTGTCCTCTGACCCTTTGGGGAGCCAAGGGGGAGAAAAAACAACAACCCTTTTTAAGATGGTTTCAAGATTAGGTAGCCCTGCGCTTTGGCTCACCGCGTAGGAAGCGAGGATGCCAGATCTTTTTATGAAAGGGTCTTATATAAGAAGATCTCCCTCGGGGATCTCCCCACGCCATTTTCCAGGCCAGAATCAGGTGGAGGCATCAATCCACATCTGTTTCCAGGCAAGGAACAAAATGTACCCTTGGAAGGATGAGTCGGGACTGAAGAAGGGCCTTGCGTTGGAGGCTGGTAGGCAGAGGCAGAATTTTCACCAGGATCTCTTCAAATTTTCATTTTCTTTTTTATTCAAGATCCCTGAAGAATTTTAAGCACCCTTCCCCAAAACAGGAGAATTCTACATGTTGCAACTCAAGTTCTAGATTTACTCATCGGTGCCTTCAACCGGTTAGGCATTCTGAATTGCCCTCTGAACATAGCCGTAGGGCCCTGGGCTACACAAGGGCACTTTATGACATATTTGGGGCAGTGGTGGGATTCAAAAATGTTTACTACCAGCTCTGTGGGCGTGGCTTAGTGGGTGTGGTGTGGCTTGGTGGGCGTGGCTTGGAGGGCATGGCAGGGGAAGGATACTGCAAAATCCCCATTCTCTCCCCACCCCTCTAACCTGCTTTCCAGCTCCGTTCTCCTGGGCCGGGCAACCAAAGGAGACCCAGCCGATCAGCTGGGACTCGATGGGAGGCAGAGAAGAGATGGGGTTGGCGGGGCCAGTCAGAGGTGGGATTGGCCGGTTCTCCAAACTACTCAAAATTTCTGCTACCGGTTTTCCAGACTGGTCCGAACCGGCTGAATACCACCTCTGATTTAGGGAAAACGAAGGGAAAAAAAAGAAATCTATTTAGAATATTCTTTATTGGCCAAGTGTGATAACTATTGTCAGCCTCAAGAGAGGCTCATCCCTACCTATCAAGATATCTTCGCCCCTAATTATGGCTTATTTGTTGCTATGCTCTTTACTTCTCTTTCGGCTGTCATGAAACGGTGGGAGGGGGGAATCTTGGAAGGGAAGAAGGCAGGAGGTGTTTTGCATTCCTTTGCTGGGTAAAGAAAGGGAGGGGGGATTCTTTGTTGTAACTTTCCATTTCTCACTAACCTCTGTCCTTTTTTATGCGCAACTGCGAACTTTTATCAAAATATGTCAAGGTCACTGACAGTAGCCTCATCATCACCTAGAGATGACCACATGATCCTATTCAGAAGTTTTAATTGGAAGAATCATTTGATCTCTGGAGGGGGGGAGCAATTCTATCCCTTTGTATATGCGTTTTACCCGCCAATATTTTAGTTTCGGAATTGATTCTGTTGCTACCATTCATTTTCCAGTAAAAGATAAATTCTGCTCTACATCATGGAGTCTGAGTATTTCTTTCTTGGGATTTAGAAGGAGCACAGTCTGACAACTATGATGGCTTATAACCCTAATTGTCAGGTTCACTTATGGTCATAACTCGAGGACTGTACATCTGTCAGAATAGAATAGAATAGAATAGAATAGAATAGAATAGAATAGAATAG
>NW_020717094.1:217180-240263 GCF_900518725.1 Notechis scutatus | reverse complement strand
GGGAATCGTGTGTGTGTGTGTGTGTGTGTGTGTGTGTGTGTGTGTGTGTAGCTTTGTTGTTTCTTTTTTACTTTTTCTGGCCAAAAGAAAAAGAGGAGTTTTCTCCAGAAAACAGACTACAAATGGGCTCGCAATACAATACAGGTAGTTCTCTACTTACGACCCTTCATTTAGTGGCCGTTTGAAGTTGAAAGGGCACTGGAAAAAGCCACTTAGGACCGTTTTTCACACTTAGGACCGTTGCAGCATTCCCTAGGGTCACATTTGATTTGCAGTCAGATGCTTGACAGCTGACTCACACTTGTGACGGATTTGCTCTACGACCTTCTGACGAGCAAAGTCCATGGGGAAGGTGGATTTGCTTCAACAACCGTGTTACTGATTTAAACAACTGCAGGGGGTTCACTTAGCAATGGTGGCAAGAAAAGTCGTACAATGGAGCAAAACTCGCTTCACATGATTTCTGGCCTCAGTTTATGGTCGTAAGTCAAGGACTACCTGTAAATTCAATCCCCCCCCCCCCCCCCCCAAAAAAAAAAGTATATAGTTGCATGTGAAGTTTTGGGAAACATTGTCACCCTTATGGTAACCAAAGGAAACTTTCAAAATAAAAATGGTGCCAGGCCAACACAACGAAACACAACGCGTCCTGTTTGGAAGGCAACCTTTCCCAAGCGAAATCTGGATAATTTCATGATCCCAGGTTGAGCAAAGCAATGAAAATAATTCTCCTACAATCACTTATTGGTTTGCTCAAATCTTTGGAAAGTGCCATCGAATCATTGAAGGTTACAGAGTTTGGATAGAACTTGACTAGTACTGATGAGGTTACCTAGTTGGGTCATGAAATGTCTGCAAGAAAACCACCAAGCTCAGAGAATACCAAGGAACCCACAGTACTACCACTCCTCTTCCTCTTCCTCCTCCTCCTCCTCCTCCCTTTCTGCAAACCCCACTCCCTTCTATCACTGATGATATTCCCTAGTTGGGTCATGAAATGTCTGCAAGAAAGCCACCAAGCTCAGAGAGCATCAAGGACCTCACAATCATCCTCCTCCTCCTCCTCCTCCTCCTCCTCCTCCTCCTCGCAAACCCCTTTCCCTTCTAGCACTGATGATGTTACCTAGCTGGGTCATGAAACGTCTGCAAGCTCAGAGAGCATCATTTCATCCTCATTTCAACCCTGAGCTGCAAATATTCTCCTTTATTAGAACTTGATGTTTGGGGCTCTATTCCATCCTGTGATTGTCGTGGTTGAGATGCAGAACATTGCTCTACAGTGAGTAATGAGCTTCTGCAATAGGAATAACAGAATAACAGAGTTGGAAGGGACCTTGGAGGTCTTCTAGTCCAACCCCCTGCTCAAGCAGGAAACCCAATATGATTCCAGACAAGTGGCTATCCAATTTCTTCTTGAGAACCTCCAGTGATGGAGCACTCACGACTTCTGAACCCAAATTGTTCCACTAATTTAATTGTTCTCACTGTGAGGAAATTTCTCCTTGGTTCTAGGTTGCTTCTCTCCTTGATGAGTTTCCCTCCATTGTTTCTTGTCCTGCCCTCTGGTGCTTTGGAGAATAAATTGACCCCCTCTTCCTTGTGGCATCTTCTCAAATATTGGATTTAGATTAGAAACAGAAATAATCTAAATAAATATTTAGATTAGAAATTAGATATTGAAACACTGTTCTCACGTCAGCCCCTAGTCCTTCTTTTCATTAAACTAGACATACCTAATGAAATAAGATATATCTAATATGTTAGGTATTAGACATACCTGATAAGGAGATTGTGATCTTTAAAATGTCCATGTGTTTTGACCAAGGCTTCCTGAGACCGTAATTAAGCACACGCTTAGTTAAAAACAACTCCTGTTTTATTCCAACACTGGGAATTATGTTCATTCCTGGCCGGTAATGAATCCCAAGCAGTTCCTCGAGATAAGCACCCACCTTTCTCTCCTTTGAATTGCTGACAACAACTAAAGTGCCAAATGAATTATAAAAAGCCAAACGGAACAGAAAATCCACACAGAGCTTCAAGGTTCAAACCGAACAGAACGAACGACTTTGCTTCCTGCAAAGGTTTCATCACCTTTGCCTGACTTTTATCCTTTATGGGAGGGGCAATCACCTCCCAGCCTTACTCCCAAGCCACCCCTTCTGCGAACAGGCTCCCCTTGTTCCTCAGCCTCACTGCTACCAGACTCTGGAGGCTCCGGAGTCAGCACCCCACTTCCAGATGGTCCTGGCCCCACCTCTGCATCAGATGCAGGACCCTCATCTGAGTGCTCCCCAGACTGCCGGACTGGTCCCCATTCTTCTGCACAGGCTGCCGGCGAACCACAACACCATGCAATAATCAATATTGGATACCCAACTTGGCCCAATCCCTTACGGAAGAGATATTTGAAAGAGTGGCCCTTCTAACCACCAGTAGATAGATGTTCCTGCACATTTTATGACATTAAAAGCCCTAAGCGAACAAATATTCATAAACCATTTCAGCTATTTGGCAGCATGAAACTGGACCACTGCGGTTCTTCCATGGAAACACTGACCCCCAAAAAACGCCATTAACAACAGACAGTTATTCCTTCTTTAGTGTTTCACCAGTTATTTAATCAGAGACAGATTGATACAGAAATAGCAGGAGCACCGTTACTTAAGGACAGGGGGAATTAGTAGTGACAATGACCAGCCAAGATTTCTTGCACAGATCCACGTAGATTTCATAAATTTACTAGCTGGATACCTGTGCTTCTCTACGAAACTATGTGATCGGGCTTAGTTTTGGGGGAGGAAAATAAGGGGTAAAAAATCTGCCTCTGCCTACCAGCATCCATCGGTATTCACCTGGCTAGCATCCTGTCAGTGTGTGAGAGAGTGGAGGGCTGTTTGGAAACTGAAAGAGTATTTGCTGTGTGAGCAAGAAGGAGCCAGCAAGGAGCCTGGGCATGGTTTAGCTCAACTGTTCTGTACTAAAGCTGCTTGGTGCTGCTGTGAAACTAAAACTGAAACTGAAACTCCTCTGCTTGTGTTTTGCCTTTGGAAGAGATTTCTTTTCAGTTGGGGAGGGGGAGTAGAACTCCTTAGCATCAGAGCATGTTAATAATAATAATAATATAGGAAATACTCTAAATGCTCTGATGGTCATTTGGAAACATCCTTGCTTAGCGAGCACCTAGAAGCCAAGAGGAACCTACGTGCCAAATTTAAAGTTTGTAGGCTTTACAGTTCTGGAGATTTCGTGATGATGCGTGAGTGATGTTTCGCTTTTGTGTTTGTGTGTGTGTGTGTGTGTGTGTGTAGGTCTAGGTGTGTTCAGGTCTTTTCCCGTGTAAGATTAAGAGTATCTTGGCAACGTTTCGGCGAGGTCCCACTCGCCATCCTCAGGCTGGTGCTTTCGGCTTTGTGCCAGTGCAAGCCTGTGAGACGAACACAATATAGAACCCTGATGATGGCAGATGAGATTCTGCCAAAACGTTGCTACAACTTTAAAAGCATAACTATAATGACATGGGAAAATACCCGAACAAAGCTGAATACCATACATGTAAGTACCCGCGAAAACTTAGAAAACAAATATGTGTGTGTGTGTATATGTGTATGGATCTTTGGTTATTCAGGTTTTCTCCCACGTAAAATTGGAAGTATTTTGGTGACATTTCGACGAAATCTCATTCGTCATCTTCAGGCTTGTGTCTTCGGCTTTGTGCTTCTTGGAGTAATGTGAGCTTGCAGCTGTTTTTTCTTTTAAATGCCAGTGGGAGTGCAACTTGACTGGGTGGGGGCTTGGCTGTGTTCTGATTGGCTGGGGGTGTGTTCTGTTCAGGTGGGGGCTTGGTTGTGCTCAGGTTAGTCTTAGTTGCTGGGGGATTTGAGCTGGTGAGCTGTGATCCTGTTGTTTGGCTTCGCATTCGTGGTCGTGCCACATCTTCACGGTGGGTGTCCGTTCGCTTCATGTATGGGTCGGAGGGGTTTGAAGTATGTGTATATGTGTGTGTGTGTGTGTGTGTGTGTGTGTGTGTGTATACATATATACATATATGCATACATGCATATATACATATATACATATACATACATACATACATACATACATACATACATATATACATACATACATATATATATATTGCTCACTGAGGACAAGGAATGAACAATGGGTTAGACTGGCAAACAACAAAGAAAGAACAGTAAATTTTCTATTCTGTTTTGAATTTTCATGATTATAAAGAAAATTAGGAGTTTCTGGAGAAACATAGTTTTTTTGGGTGGGGGGGGATAATGACATGTTAACGGTGTTTCTTTAAAAGTTGCTTTTGTAACCACTCCATGTAACTTTTCACACTTTCACCTGTGAATTTTGTAAAAAAAAAAACGTCCTATAGTCTGTGTTTATTTACCCTGAAACTATTTCACATTAGACAGTCTTGCCAGCTGCCGGCGTAAGGAATAAACTCTTCATTATTGAAGAGTCTTCCATAATGATTCATAATCAAGTTTTACTCATGTCTGTCCAGGTAAAGTAAAAGATTAGAAGACGCACAGAAGGCATAATGGTGTAGGGAATCCTCAGTTTATGACAAGTTAGGCCAATATTTCTGTTGGCTCAGAGAGACATTGGTTAAGTGAGTTTCTCTCCCCCCCCCCATTTTATGAACTTTCTCGCCCCCATTGTTAAGTGAATCACTGCAGTTGTTAAATTAGGAACTCGGTTGTTAAGTGAATCTGGCCTCCCCATTGACCTTTGATTGTCAGGAGGTCGCAAAAGGGGATGGCGTGGCTTTGGCCCCAGCCTCTCTGACCTCTGAGCTTGATGGTTTCGTTGCAGACGTTTCATGACCCAACTAGGGAACATCATCAGTTTTAGAAGGGAGCGGGGTTTGTGGAGTGGGAAAGAAGGAGGAAGAAGAGGAGGGGGAAGGGAAGGCTGTGGGGTCCTTGGTGATCTCTGAGCTTGGTGGCTGTCTTGCAGAGGTTTCATTACCAAACCAGGTTAAGCTACACTAGGGTAGACCACCTTAAAGGTCTTCTGGTCCAACCCCTCTTGGCTCAAGTAGGAGACCCTATCTATACCCAGGGGCGGGATTCAAAAATCCCAACTACCCGTTCTCTGCCCAGTTGCTGGGTGGGCATGGCAATGGTGGGCGTAGCCTACCAAAACTTCCGGGAGGGGTCTCTTTCACCTTCCCCAGAGTCCGGAGGCTTCCCTCGGGCAAAAACAACCTTCCCTGGGCTCCGGAGGCCCACCGGAAGCCGGAAACAGGCCCATTTCTGGACTTCCGGAACTTCTGCAAGGGCCGTTTTTTGCCCTCCCAGAACCTCCACACTTACTTGCATCCAAATGGGTCGTGTGGAGACTCCTGTGATGGGCGGGGTGGGGTGGGCAGAGCCAGCCGGTCGGTTCAACTACCGGTTCGACGAACCAGATGTAAATTTAATATCCGGTTCGCCTGAACCAGGCCGAACCGGCTGAATCCCAGCCCCTGCCTATACCATTTCGAACAAAGGGCTGTCCAGTCTCTTCTTAGAAGCCTCCAGTGACGGAACACCTGCAAATCCTAAAGGCAATTTCTGTTCCACCGGTTCATTGTCCTCCCTGTTACGAAACCCCTCCTTAATTCCAGATTGCTTCTCTCCTGGGTGAGTTTCCATCCATTATTTCTTGTCTTTGCCTTCTGGTGCTTTGCAGAACAATTTGACACACACACCCCTTCTTCTTTGTGGCAGCCCCTTAGATATTTATTTTTAGGATTGCCCAATCCATCGCTAGATGCTGTTTATCCCTTTTTTTTTTTTAAATCTGGCAACAGATGATCATTTTAATATCATCCGTGAAAACGTAGAACTTCGGGTTAATTCATGAACTCCAAATGGAACGTCAATGGCTTTCGAAGGGCGGTTTCTACCGTGTCTCTGTTTCTAAGGACCGTTTCAAGAAGCCACAGAATCTCTCGCATTGCAACTCTTTCTGAAACATCGGAGTGTTGAACCCAGAAGTCAAGGAGAGAGAGAAAAAAAATACAGGATCCAGTTACAGATAGTCCTTGAATTACTACAACAGTTCATTTACTGACCGTTCAAAGTTACAACGGCACTGAAAAAAAGTAGCTTAGGGCCATTTTTTTTTCACACTTACGACCATTCCAGCATTCCCCATGGTCGCATGATCCAAAATCAGACTCTTGGCAACCAACTCGTATTTATGATGGTTGCAATGTCCCAGGGTTTATGTGATCCCTTTTTGCAACCTTCTGCCAAGCAAATCCCAGAGTCCCTTAACAACCGTGTTATTAACGTAACAAACGCAATGACTCACTTAGCAACGGCGGCAAGAAAAATGGCAGAAATGGGACAAAACTCGCTTAATAAGCATCCCGCTTACCAACACTGGAGCTCAGTTGCGGTCGTAAGTCCAGGACTACCGTACAGGGGGAGTTGAAGAATTTGCTGTCTTTGGAAAGTCTGATAAGCTACTGCTCTTTGTTAAGAAAAAGTAGTTGAAGCATGAAAAGGGCCCCATAATTCAAAATTCTTTCCCCCCGGGCTTCATTGCACCGAAGTGAAGGTATCGTTCGTTCACCTTGACAAGATAGCGGTGCTCCAATTTTTGAGGGGCTGCCCCAAAGAAGAGGAGGGGGGGTCAACCTCTTCTCCAAAGCACCTGAAAGTAGAACCAGAACCAATGGATGGAAACTAAACAAGGAGAGAACCAATCTAGAACCAAGGAGAAACATCCTAACAGTGAGGACAATTAACCAGTGGAACAACTTGCCTCCAGAAGTTGTGGATGCTCCAACACTGGGAGTTTTTAAGAAGAGATTGGACAACCATTTGTCCAAAATGATATCAAGTCTCCAGCTTTAGCAGGGGGTTGGACTAGAAGATCTCCAAGGTCCCTTCCAACTCGGTTATTCTATCATCATTCCATCATTCCAGGTAAGAAGCCTGAAGGAATTCCTTTAGCTGTCAGGGTGCGAGCTGATCTACAAGCAGTTGCTGCTTTAATTAAGTGTGTACAGTACACACATACACACACACAACGACCACACAGAACTGCCTCCTTCCTAGATGAATTCAGATATTTCCACCGATGCTTTCATCAAGGGATGGTTTAACAGGAAGTGGAGATCTCAACGACAATTTTCTATTTCTGTGTATATTTTCCATGTTGCCCGGGATACAGCATGGGACATTTCTAGCACACGTTGGACACTGTAGACAAGATCCAAGGATCCGGCACTAAGTTGGCAAAATATATTGTGCAGAAGTGCAGGACGATTGTCCTCTTCTTGTAGTCCAGCCCTCAGTGAAGACCCTGCACCCCATAAATATCCAGAGTTTTACGCTGAGAAGAAGGGCTTCCTGGGGCCAACAGACAAAAAATGTGTGAGTTGCAGGGTGTTGAATTTGTTGAGACCTGCAAAATAGGCCTTCCTGAAGATTTTAGGACAGGCAGGTCTTAAGAGAATAACCTAGATGTAGACTATGTTAGGACCTATATGCCTAAGAAGCATCTTGTACAGGTACTCCTCAACTTATGACCACTTTCTCTTTTTCTTCCCTCTTTCCCTCTCTCCCTTCCTTTCCCTTCTCTCCCTCCCTCAGCCCTTCTGTCATGCCCCTGTCAGAGTCTGAATCTGAGGAGGAAGACGAACAGCTGACAGGGAGTGGGAGTGTGGCTCCCTTGGCTATGGAGGGAAACTGGGGAAGGGCAAAGTCTGGTTGGGCAGAGCAGGGGAGAGGTAGAACTAGGGAGAGGGAATTCGGAGGCCCACCCCCTCTTCATCTTAGGGCACGCAGAGAGGAACGGAGAAGGGAGCTACATGGCTTACGGGGGAGGAAAGGGCCCTGATTCCCTTCATTAGCCACACCTGAGAAAAGAGTTGATAAGAAAGGCAGGCTGCGTGCAGCAGGCTGCCGGGAGTAAACATGAGTTTATCTTGTGTCGCAGTGTCTTATCTGTGTTCCTGGCCTCTTCCCAACCATGTGGGTTTTGCTGTGCCTTCAAGTCTGAAATTCTTGCTCCTGCCCTGCCAAACTAATTACTTCAGTTTAGCTTGTTTGGACTTTAAGTTACAGTTTGTGTTGACCCTGTTTTGGACTTGATTTTCTACAGTTAAAAACTGTTCCTGGGAGAGTTTTTCTCCAGCCAGAAGGGGGCAAAGTTGGAGATAATAAAGAGACTCTTGTTGCTTATCTGTGTTGCCTTTGTGCCACGCCCCTTTGGGTCATCACACCTTCCTTCCTTATCACTGGAGGCTTTAAAGAAGAGACCGGACGACCACTTGTCTAAAATGGTAGAGGGGCTGGACTAGAAGACCTCCAAGGTCCCTTCCAACTCTGTTATTCTATTCTAAGTCCGCTCTTAGCCTGGCACCGTTCCCCCCACTTAGGGCAAGTCAAAATATGTGCCAACATGTGCCAGGCACCAACAGCTGGCAGGGCAAGTCGCTTATTTATTCCCCCTTTCTGGTTCCAGCGAAATCTTCAACAGGGCTCAAAAAATAAAATTGAAAAACCCCTTTGCTCCCCCCTCAGCCTTTGGACCAGCTGCGTCTTCAGCACATTGACTGCAATGTTTGCCAAGTTTGTGACTTCAGCATCTGTTAACACTGGGTTTTTTTCCCTCTCTCTCTCTCTCTTTCCTAGATGACAGAGGGCCGCCGGTGCCAGGTTCACCTCCTCGACGACAGGAAGTTGGAACTTCTCGTGCAGGTAATTAACCACCTCTGTATTTTGTGGGGGGCCTTGCCAGGATGCTACGATGACTCCGCTCGGGGCGGCATGGTGGAAGAGATCTTTAATTGAATTAATGGAATCGCTTATTAGTCATCCCCTCTCTGCCTTCGATCTTATTGGCTTGTTTATTAAAGTTCTAGGCAGCCCAGCTGACCCTCCAACGAGCTTCCAGGGTTATCGATGGGAGGGCACCCCAAACTTGGCAACTTTAAGACTTGTGGACCTCAACTCCCAGCTATGCTGGCTGAGGAATTCTGGGAGTTGAAGTCCACAAGTCTTAAAGTTGCCAAGTCTCTTCATTTTTCCATTTTTGTGCAAGCACAATTCTTGCTGCCATTAAGACATGTAAAATTAAGTATGCCTTCCCTTTATTATACTGTTCTGGTAATATACCTAACAGGAATATTTCTGCTTTCAAATCTATGTGTTGCTTTATCATTTTTTCTAACCAAGTATGTATTTTAGTCCAGTATTGTTTTGCCTTCGGGCACGTCCACCACATATGGTAGTATGAACCTGGTATCTGATTACATTGGTCTACAATGGTCTCTCTTGTCGACAGCTTGTCTTGCAACTTCTCTCTCTCTTCCTCAGGCCAAACATACCCATAATTTTCCTTTTCGAATTCTGGGAGTTGAAGTCCACAAGTCTTAAAGTTGCCAAGTTTGGAGACCTCTGATCTAATACATCAATCACAGTCCCATTCCCGCCCCCTTGCACCAAGGTCATTGGACACATGCAAAAATAAGGGCAGGACTTTGTGAAGTCTTGGCCACCATCTTGAATTTTCTTTTATTCCTTCCTCTCCTCTGCTTCCAAGCATCCATTTACTCTTCCTGGGTCTAAAAACTCATAACTGAGTTGGTGTAAAATATAAGGCATCAAACCCGGGAAGTGGGGGGAGGGAAATATAGCAAGATGGAAAGTTATCTGCCCCTGAATGTTCATAGCTGACACAGACTGTGAACCCTCACAAGGCACCCCCCACTTTTGAACCATTCGACCGGGAGAAGATCGCTGGGACTCAGCCTGAAGTGTCTGATCAGTTCCTTGGGATTTGTGGTGGAATGTGGTCTGGGGTCTCAGGAGTGGGGAGGGCTGCTTGCTTCTTGTTCTGACCTGGGCTACCCAAAATCACAAGAAGCAGACACCTCGTCTCCACAAAACCCCCTTTTTTTTATTAGGCTCATGTGAATTCCTATCCTTCGCATCTAGCAAAGTTCCGGCAAACCGTCTTTCAAGGGTGAATTTACAACCACAGACCTTATCAGGCTTGGAGAGCTGCCAGGCCGATAGCTTTCAAGTGCAATGCTGCCCAAGGAAATCCTTGGCAAGGGGTCTCTGAGAGTCATGAACAAATCTTCACACTAATTAAACAAGCTAATTGTCTCCGACAAACACCACTCCCCTTTCGCTCCTCTTTATTCCCTATGGGAGGGGCCATTCACCGTTCACCTTTGCCTTTACTCCCGAGTCAATGTCTCTCTTGGTTGGTTTCTTTTGGGGGGGGAGGTGCTTGTCTTGCCTTCTGGAAAAAAAAGACCCACCTCTCCTATGACTCCAGACTTCATTCCACCAAAGTATTGCTCTTCCAAACCACAGAGAACCCAAATTACTAAGTACAGATAGTACACATGGGGTATCTCTGTTCCAAGAAATCCGTGTGATGATGCTGATTAAAGAAACTGAGCTATTCTGTGACTAGGGGGAAAATTTGTATACTAATTAATTATCCCAGTTGATTTTTTTTGTTTTTTTGCTTCAGTTTTAATGCGTCATTTAAATGTTTAAATTGCTTGCTCTTACTGCGAATATTTTAGAGGGTTTATGATGACATTCGATGTTTTATTATCACTTGTTTTCATAAAGCATTGTAGAGAGTGGGTGATACACACATTCAAATTATTGCTGTCATTATTATTATTATGGTCCCCTTCCTACCCAAGTTCCAGAGTTTTGGCCAAGAGTGGTTAAGAATATAAACCAAGATCGCAGCTACAACAATTGTGTCCACCATTTTGATTTCCTTTTAACCTCTTTCTGCAAATATTCCTGGATTTGGCCATAGATAAGAAACGACTTAAGTATATATTTTGGCTTGCGGCTGAGATTCTCCTTTAAAAATATATTCTTGGCAAAGAAAAGCCTTCCTTAATTTTGGCCAAAACCCATGAAATGCAGGCAAGACCAAAAATTAAATTATTTTCTCTCCATACTTTGGATCAAGGGAAGGAAGAGAATATACAATCGGTGCAGCTGTGAGAAAGAAATTTCCTGGTTTGGTTGCTTGACCATTGTTACATTGTAAACACCGTTGTGTAGATCATTGTGTTCTTTATTGTGCAAAATGCATTTTGGAATTTACTCAGGGTGTGTCCGTTTTGTGAGTGGTTTTTGGGAAAGGGGGAAGAACGCTGCAAAGGAGATAATAACATAAATAATATAAAATAATGATAATACCAAACACAACCATAATGTATATTAATCAAGAGTTTTTCCTACAGACTGGAGGGAATTATAGATATTTCCCACATGAGCCGATATTCTCTTATGTGTTTTGCCACACTGATTGTTACAAAATCCTGAAATGGTTAATAGGAAGGATGAAAAACTAAAAATAAAATAAAATAATGAAAGATGCTTGGTTTAGTTAAGGAACAGGAAATGGAAGACACATAATGCTTTAATTACAGAGAGGCATACTCGGGCTGAACTGGGTTGGATGTGAAGTCTCTTTCTAAGGACAAAAAATGGAAAAAGTTAAATAGAATTCCTTTGATCAGAGTTTGAGACTCAGGAAATATATTTCAGGATTGCGATGATGATAGTCCAGCCAGAATTTTTTTACAAACTAAAAGGAATAACAGGAAATAGCCCTGAAGGAAAAGTTAAGAGAAGAACTTCATATATTTTTTAAATATTTACATTTTGTACGCAGCAGCCTTCCAACCTGGTGACCACCAGAATACAGCTTTCTTATCTCCCAAGTAGTCTTGAAAATCCATCCATGGAGCTCTCTGGAGAATGTCAACTTAGGAAAACCTACTAGAAACCACAATGAGGTCATGAGCATCAGGATATCACACATGATTGTCCCAAAAGGAAATTGGACTTTGTTTTTCCTTGAAGACGTTTCCCTTTTCATCCAAGAGGCTTCTTCAGTTCTGAGGGAATGGTGGAAAATGGAAGGATTAATATTCTTTGCAGTCCTCTGGTCATTGGCACTCATTCTGGGAGTCGTTGAGGCCACTTGGAGGTTTATCTGTGCCCTTGGGGGTCACCAGAATCAGAGTGCAAATGGGTGTGACCCTGAGGGTAGAGATAAACCTTCAATGATTCTCAGAGAGTGCTAACATCCAGAGGACTACAACGAATATTAATCCTTCCATCTTCCACCATTCACTCAGAGCTGAAGAAGCTCCTTGGATGAGAAGTGAAATGTCTTCAAGGAAAAACAAAGTCCAGTTGCCTTTTGAAAAAAAAAAAAAACACCTTTGGGACAACCAGGACCTAGATGACTGAGAACCTCTATAGAAATCACACATGATGCCAATTATATAACTCTACTCCTGAATGTGATGCCATGATTTCATTTTCCTCTCTGGATGCCCAGAGAAAGCTGATTTAATAGATGCGAGTTTAAACAGAAAAGGGAGAATGCAATATCCCATTAAAGTCTCAAGCATCAAATGCATCTGTCAGGAAATGTAGCCCTTGGAACAAATCTAGATTAAATCTGATTTTATGTTTACTAATATGCAGAATGGTATATGCTTGCCCTATAAAATATCTCTTGTTTTACACAAGTTTCCTGGATGCATGTTAAGACTATTTCTGTGGTTCCCTTTGCTGGGCATTGCAGAAAAAAATTTGGGAGGATGATTCATAGTTTTCCATATGACAATATTTGGAAATAGAATGTACTCTGCCTCCTCTTCATTTTGCATTATTTATTTTAATTATAATTGGATCAATTTTACAGCCATTTTACAGCCTCCATGTGTAATTTGTCTTACTGCAGTAAACACCCCTCTGGTGCGCATTTAGGAGGGTAGTAAGGCAGTGTGTCGAGTTAATTACACCTTGGGCATCACCTCCAGGTGTTGTCGGCAGAAAAAGGGTACCTGGGAATGGTTCCAGAATATTCTCCCCCATCTAGCAATTAGGCCCAGTTTATGCAAAGCAAGGTGCAAAATCCGATTGTCCCTTTGTGGAACGCAGGTTGAAGAGATTCAGAAAATGGAAGAATGGGAAATTTTACCTTCTGCCTCACTCTGGGGAGAGAGCAGCCTGCCAAAAACGCTTTGAGATTGTCAAATCTGAATCCAAATGGATTGAACAGTTCAGTCGGAACGATCGGCCCGATCAGGGGAATTATTTGGTTTCTGTGAAGGCAGATGAAATATAAAAAGGAACCAGCATCTCTCATTCATCCCAGTCCTGGTTGTCCCAAAGGTGCTTTTTTTTTTCAAGAGGCAACTGGACTTTCTGGTTTTCCTTGGAAGAGGTTTCACTTGTCATCCAAGAAGCTTCTTCGGTTCTGACTGAATGGTGGAGGATGGAAGGATTTATATTCCTTGCAATCACCTGGCCGTTTGTACTCTCTCTGAAAGTTGTTGAGGCCACTTGGAGGTTGATCTGGATCGCGCCAGAGTAGGGCAAATGGATGTGGAGCCTTCTTGGCACTGCTGAAACGACGGTGCTGTAGACAGGAGAAAGGCGGTGGTGTATCCCTCCGCCCTCTGTTGAGACAGGGCTGTGCAATTTTCACGTACGTGGCTTCTTCAGCTCCGACTGGATGGTGAGGAGTGGAAGGATTGACATTGCAGATGGAACCGGTCATTTGCATCCTTTTAGAGAGTCCTTGAGGCCACTTGGAGCAGGGGTCGCCAACCTTTTGGACCACAGGGACCACCAAACTCATAATTTTAAGTCCCGCAGACCACTAATATGAATTTTGACTGATGGTGGCTGGCTGATGTTGATGGGAAAGTTGGTCCCCTAGTCCGGGGCTGCAGGAGTCACAGGGCTGGCCCCTTGGTCATCCTGGAGCAGCTGCTCCTCCACCCGGGTGCACCAGCGTGCCATGGACTGCAGGAGCAGCTGCTCCTGGATGACCAAAGGGCCAGTCCTGTGGCTCCTGCAGCTCTGGACTAGGGCAGTGATCCCCAACCTTTTTTATGCTGCGGCTCGGTACCGGCATCAGCTGGGCGCCGCAGCCCGGTACCGGCATCAACTGGGCGCCGCCATCTTGTTTTGATGAAAAAGTGCTTCCAGTGAGCTTTCTACCCGGAAAAGCTCATCGGAAGCACTTTTTTTATCAAAAAAAGATGGCGGCGCCCAGCAACCAGCGGCCCGGTAAGACTTGTTCCGCGGACTGGTACCGGTCCGTGGACCGGCGGTTGGGGACCCCTGGACTAGGGGACCGACTTTCCCACCAACGTCAGCAAGCCACCCTGGGACGGATTTCCCTCCCCTGTAACCATTGGTTTTACTTTCCAGTTCCAAATGCATGGCTCTACTCAATGTAAGGTTTGTGCTCGGCTGAAGGGTGGGGGCCAGCAGGTGGCTGGGCCATGTGGGCGGCGCAGCCTTGTGTTCCCGCGTAGCCTGGATTAGTTGCTTTGTGGGGGGGGGGGACATTTCTCGGTGGACCACCAAAATTTTCTCATGGACCACCAGTGGTCCCCGGCCCACCGGTTGGCGACCACTGACTTGGAGGTTTCATGCGCCACTCAAGTGGTGCAAATGGGTGTGGAGAGCCTTCTTGGACCTATTGAAAGGACTATGTTATAGACTGGAGATAGATGACATCGTGTCCCTCCTCTTCCTCCTCTGTTGAGGGAGGGCTGTTCAATTTTGACCGAGAAGAGAGGATTGATCTATTATCGAAAGCACCTGAGAGCAGGACAAGAAGCAGTGGGTGGAAGTTTGTTAAAGAGAGATCCAACCCAGAACAAAGGAGACATTTTCTGACAGGGAGAACAATTAATCAATGGAACAGCTTGCTTCCTGGAGTTGTGATACTCCATCATAGGAGGTTTTCAGAAATAGATGGACAATTATTTGACCAGGACAGTATAAGTTCTCCTGACTTGAGCAGGGGGGGGTTGGACTATAAGACCTCTGAGGTTCCTTCCAGCCCTATGGTGCTATGTTCTAATTTGTTCTATAAGATTACTTTTGGAGTAATTCTGGAGATCATTCAGAATTCTCCTAGTCAGCGATTTATACCATGGTAGTCAGGGCTCCTAATATCTATTACTTAGCTTAAAGCTTAATAATGATTTTTAGTGTTGTTGTTTTGAAGTGATACATTACGTTTTATAATTTCATACGGATGGGTTGGAAAATTACAATCTCCATATTTTAGATTTCCTTCTTCCCTGATTCATATTTTGCTTGCCTTCGTAACCTTTGAATCTTTTTCCCCGGGTCTATTATCTCTCTCCTTGCTTAATGGTCTTTCTTTAGAATGTTTAATTAAAAAAATATATTAAGCCCCATAGCAGGGCAATGCTTCCCCCCAAAAAAATCCAATAAGACTCTGAATTTTGTTTCGTTTAAACAAATCACTTTCTTAATGAACTACATATTGCACACAGAAACAAAAAAATAAGTAATATGGAAATTATAACAAAAGGAAGTGTTCAAAAGAAGCAAACTATACAGGATACGTATTCATTGAGATAGATAGCAGTTCTGCAGGAAGAATTTAGTGAGTTTAGCCCTATTTCATTATAATGATCCATAGCTAATCTGTATTAATAGCTGGTTTGTTCATATACGGCTAATAATGTCAGTTCAGTAGATAATTGAAGCTGAAGTCTGTATTGTTGTCTTTCCAGTGCTGAAGACTAAGACTGAGATTTTTGAATATTTCTAAGGATTTCCGGTTGTTCTGATTGATCACGTGTGCTGCAGTCCTGATCCATTGTAAAATCTTGGGGTGGGGACGCCATGGCTTCCAAGTATTGTCTCCCTGGTTGCAGAGTTATAGAGCCGAGGCTGAGCACATCGTGTACAAAGCCACAAAGATGACCTTGGAGAAATTGCAGTGACAGTGACAAAATATGATTAAGCCCTGGAAATAAAGAAAGCATTAGAAAAGACACTCAGGCTGGCTCTGCCTTAGTTCCCTGGAGTTTTAAGAGCACGGAAGGGGAGACAAATACAGATTTCCTTCCTCCCAGGATTTTCTTACTACGTTCTATAAAAATGAGAGCTTCATTCATTCTTGAGTCTGTTTCCTGTTGACACATAGACCAAAATATAATACACACAATGAAATTCTCCCAGTGGATATGATTGAACGAATGACAGTCTCTTTGTTTACATTAAAAAAAAAAAACAATATTTTTCCACTAGGATTTTTCCCCCCTGAGATGGAAACCTAGTAGAATTGTCCCAGCTCATTCAGGATTTGTTACGTTGCAGTTAAATTTGAGACAGTGAAAACTGTGTTGACTTCAATTGTCAAAAGAAGCTGTGGCCTAATTAAATCTCTGTGATCTCTCAGCGGGTTGGTTGGTTCAACTGGTTGGTTGGTTGGTTGGTTGGTTGGTTGGTTGGTTGGTTGGTTGGTTGGTTGGTTGGTTGGTTGGTCGGTCGGTCGGTCAGTTGGTCGGTTGGTTGGTTGGTTGGTTGAATAAACAAATATATATGGTCACCCAATTCACATGTAGATGACGGCAAGGGGCTTCCAAAATAAAAACCCATAAAACCCACCACCCTAGTTCCCCATGGCAGCAGCAACACAATCATACCAGCCATTTGATGGAAGCCATCTTCATTTGAGATTCCCAGGCCCTAAAACCATGTCTTTGGGGCCTTTCAGAACAATTGGATGGAGGCCATCAATACCTCTGGGGCAATGATGTTCCATAGAGAAGGGGCCACCACTGAGAAGGCCCCTTTCCAAGGTCCCAAGAGATGTACCTCCCTAATTGATGACACCAGTAACATACCCAGCATTTCCATCCTGGTTGGCCAGGTGGATGTGATAGGAGAGAAAGAGAGAGAGAAATGGTCCTTCAGCTAGCCTGTAGGGGCTTGACATCCACTTCACTGTCCATTCCATAAGTTGAGGATGCCATGAACAGTGATAGGATTGTCTCTCAAGTGGGTCAATTTCAGAAAGGTAACATGAGATCAGACATTCTCAGCTTGACCTTGGTTCCTTGGGCTCAGAAGGGAAAATTTTCTTTGACCCAATTCAGTGGTGGGATTCTACCGGTTCGGCCCAGTTCTGGTAAATCGGTAGTAAAAAAAAAACAGCTCTGGTTTGGCCTAACCAGCATTTTTTTATTCCCGATGATCAGCTGTTCTGGGATTCCCCTCGCTGTCTTACTGCTTCACCCAGGAGGCCAAAAAATGGAACACGGGGGCGGGGGGGCTTGCACCCAAAAAAGAAGAAGAAACCACACTCACCCAGTCACATGGCCATGCCCACCTGGACACGCCCACCTAGCCACACCCACCAAACCGGTAGTAAAAATATTTGCATCCCACCCCGATCCAATTCCAACCAATCATCCTATTTAGTTCATAGAGAGGAGTTTCCTGAGGATGAGCTCCAGCACGACTCCAAGAGCTTGGAAGACAAAACCTGTGGTTCCTGTAACCGGCCCAGGTTGGATCCTACATCCTTTTAGTGTTTGGCTATATTTCCATTGATGCAGTCTAGAACTTCGTTGGTGTCAGCGTTCCAACTAACCAACTCCAACCCAAAAAACAAGCATTTCCTCAAAGTTCCATTTTATTAAAATTGTCCTATTGACCCAGCTGAGAAAACCTGAATCGGAGAGTTCCGGGTTTTCCCTTCCCAAAAGAGAAATCAAAGATCCATCCCTTGCGTCCATCAGTCCATCACATGGCCCAATCAAATCTTCATCCCAACTGGAGACATCCCTCCAGTCACTCCCCTCCAGGTACAGGGCAACATGTCCTTGACTCTCTGAGAAAGGAGTGTTGTTGTGTCTCTGTGAAATCCCCCCTCCCAAATCCCCAGGCACTGAATGTGGCAGCCTCGAAGCTTCCAAGTTCAAAACAATGGCTTCCAAGGCTGACAGTTGGCTTCTTTGGCAGCTGCATCACATTGCTGACTCCTACTTAAGTAGTGCTCCACCAGGACGCTTACATCCTTCTCACAGGCACTGCTGATGAGTCAGGTAACATCTATTCTGTACCTGTGCATCTCTCTAAGTTCAGGACCTGGCTTTTCTCACCAGTGAACTGGACAATAACAAAGTTGGAAGGGACCTTGGAGTGCCTTCTAGTCCAATCCCCTACTCATGCAGGAGACCTTATACCATTTCAGACAAGTGGTTGTCCAATCTCTTCTTCAAAACCACCAGTGATGGAGCATCCACCAACTTCTGGAGGCAACTTCTGTTCCACTGACTGATTGTCCTCATGGTCATGAAGTTCCTCCTTAATTGCAGTTTGCTTCTCTCCTTGGTTAGTTTCCATCTGTTGCTTCTTGTCCTGCCCTTCAGGTGCTTTGGAGAATAGCTTGACCCCCTCTTCTTTGGGGGCGCCCCCTACTACATCTTGTTGAATAGATTATTACAGTAACGTGAAAGGCTTCTAGGAACTCGGAGAAAGATACTGAAGAGTTATGCGCCTTAAACAAGTTTATTTGCATAGTTGTCCACAGACTCGTTTTGAGGATCAAGAAAACACTTGGATGGACCAAATATTTGAAGCAGCACTTTCACACAGCAACTTATCCAAGACTCCTACATTATCCTGCCAAGGTTGTCCTTAGCAATTACATCTGATAACAAGGGAAAACGGTTTTTAATATCAGTACTGTTCCAGTTATGAAATGCTGCTCCTTTGAAGGATGGCTTGACATCTTCATTGCAATTTGATTTTTTTCCCGTTCCCAAGTAATGGGTAAAAAAAACATTTACCACTGTTTTGGAAGTGATTTTTTTTTTTCTGGGAGAACAAAAGAACCTGCTCCAGGTATAAATACTATTTCAGACTCTTTTATTGACAAGACCATAGAGTTTAGGCCACTGAATGTCATTTTTCCACTCTAGTTTGGTCACGCCTGACTTGGAAGACCGTGTTCTGGGCTAGGAAGTTTAAAAATAGACTTTGACAAACTGGAGAGATTTTTCAGAGGAGCTCTTGCGGGAAGCATTAGGCTAGGAACCAAAAGGAAAATTATGGGTATGTTTGGCCTGAGGAAGAGTGAGAGAAGATGCAAGAGAAGCTGTCTACAAGAGAGACCATTGTAGACCAATGTGATCAGGTACCAGGTCTATACTACCATATGTGGTGGACATGCCCAAAGGGGAAAAATACTGGACTAAAATACATACTTGGTTAGAAAAAAAACAATAAAGCAACACATAGATTTGAAACCAGAAATATTCTTGTTGGGTATATTACCAGAACAATATAATAAAGGGAAGGCATACTTAACTTTACATGTATTTACAAGGCAGTAAGAATTGTGCTTGCACAAAAATGGAAAAATGAAGAGATTCCTAGAGATGAAAATGTTATGAAAAATACTAAAATGTGCTGAGATGGATAGATTAACACTCAAAGTCAGAGGTGGGTATTCAGCAGGTTCTGACCAGTTCTGGAGAACCGCTAGCAGAAACTTTGAGTAGTTTGAAGAACTGGCAAATCCCACCTCTGACTGGCCCCACCCCCATCTGTTTTCTGCCTCCTGAGTCCCAGCTGACTGGTTGCCCTGCACAGGAGAATGGAGCTGGAAAGCAGGTTAGTGGGGTGGGAAGGGAATGGGATTTTGCAGTATCCTTCCCCTGCCACGCCCACCAAGCTGGTTCCATGCCCACGGAACCAGTAGTAAAATAACACTACTCAAAATAAAATAAAATAAACAGAATACTTTTTAACATGGGACTTGCTTTACCAATGGCTAACTAACTAACAGTGGCTACAAGGGACGTGGTGGCTCAGTGGCTAAGACGCTGAGCTTGTCGATGAGAAAGTTCGGCGCCCCGTAATGGAGTGAGCTCCTGTTCCTTGTCGCAGCTTCTGCCAACCTAGCAGTTCGAAAGCATGTAAGAAAAATGCAAGTAGAAAAATAGGGACCCCTTTGGTGGGAAGGGAACAGCGCTCCATGCGCCTTCGGTGTTTAGTCATGCCGGCCACATGACCACGGAGACGTCTTCGGACAGCGCTGGTTCTTTGGCTTTATAATGGAGATGAACACCACCCCCTACAGCCGGAAATGACTAGCATGTATGTGCAAGGGGAACCCTTTAAGTCAGGTCTAATGTACAGTACTAATGGTAACTTATAAAGGGCTGTGAATTGAAACACCTTTCATGTAGTTGATGGTTATTCACTTAATGACCGTGTGACTAACTTGACAACTGCAGGGATTCTCTTAACAGCTGCATCAAGAAAGGTCATAAAATGGGGCAAAGTTCACTTAAAAGCTGTCTCGCTTAGCAACAGAAATATTGTGCTCTGTTGTGGTCATAAGTCGAGGACTACCTGCAGCTACGACGGTTGTGGCACCCCAGGCCACGTGATTATGATTTGCAACTTTCCCAGCTGGCTTCTGACAAGGAAAGTCAATGCAAGAAACCTGTCAGATTGGGTGGGACTCACTTAATGTCCGCCTTGTTTTAGCGACAGAAATTCCAGCCCTAATTGTGGTGCTTAAGGGGAAAGCTTATCTGTACGCAATTAGAATCCCTTCCAAATTTGCTTTCTTTTAACCTGACAGATTTTATAAACGGAAGGACTCCCCTTGTTTTAACATTTTCATCCGCAAACAATATTGTCTTTTGGGGGGACAATTCCTACTTTAAAAACACACCACTGTGAGCAGCGAAACAAAGGAAATTGCCTTGGAGTGTCAGCGAAAGCCGCAACCGTCTTTCTAATATATCACCAAATGTATGTTATTAGCCGTGTTTGGAATAGATACGAGAGCAGAGCATTATTTTGGAAAAGCGGCTTTTACAGGGAGACAAATCAAATGGACGTTAACCGTGGCGTTTTCAGGCCGAGACATCAAACTCAGGGACCTGCTGTGAAATAGTCCTTGTTTCTGGAAAGATTCCTATTACAACTTCAATTTACTTTCCAGGGCTTGGAAATAGCCCGTTCCCCTTTTCCCTGACAGGAACCTAATTAAAACAGCTTGTAAACTGAAGAAAAGTGTGATTCCGCTTGCTATTCCCCTCCCACCCCATGGATTTGCCCCTCTCTCACTTGGTTTGCAACCAGACAGGTCCAAATATTCCTTTCGGGGCGCATTGATGTTGATTTTTCAAGCCTTGTAAACTCTCACCTGTCTTATCCACCCGGCCTCCACCAAAACCCTTGAGGATTTGGGCTTTTTTTCTGCTATGAATTCTTTGCCGCAGTCTCAGCCTTTTTTGCCCCCATGTTTCTTCAGCTGGGGGACCATAATGAAAAAGGAGCCTTAAAACGCAGTGCATAAATCTACTCTAAATAACCAGCGGTGGAAACCCGAGCTTTTATTTTTCCCGGTTGCCAAGGCTGCCATTTGCAATTTAGCATCGCTTGAAAGGGGTCCTTGGAGCTTTGCAGAATCCACACAACACACACACACACACACACACACACACACACACACACACGTTAGTTAAACTTTCTTCCCTCTGATCCATGGGGGTGGGTAGGGAGGTTTGGCTTCCAATACTGGCAAGTCCTTGATGTATGACCACAGAGAAGCTGCTACAGTTGTAAGTGTGAAAATTGTTCATAAGTTATTTTTTCAGTGTCATTGTAACTCTTTTTTCCAAGTATATGTTTTATTTTTATTCAGAAACATTTTGAATACAGTGTATTGTCCGAGTATGTCATTTACAGAAAGAACAAAAGAAAAACAAACAGAAGTAACAACATATATAGTAATATCAATAATAAAATAGTGTAACAAAATAATTTTAACTAGATTTCTCTTTGTATTAGCTTATTGATACTTCCGTTAAGTATATTGACATGTTTATAATTATCAACCTTCTTTCATACATAAACATACATAAATTCATACATAAATGGTAATCTTCCCTCACCTACTATCTACCTCTTATCTCTAACCACTCATAAAATCTGTTCCATGTTCAGTAATATTCTTTATCTTCTTTGTCCTTTATTTTTAATGTCAATCTATCCATCTTTGCACAGTCTAGTATTTTCTGAATTACGTCCTTATCTATTCTCATTTTTCCAATATTGTGCAAATACAATCCTTGCTGCTGTCAATAGATGAAAAACCAAATATACAGTCCCTTTATCGTAGCCCTCTGGCATTTTATCCAACAGTGTCGTTCAGGGTAGGATTCAGCCGGTTCGCACCAGTTTCTGAGCAGTTTGGTGAACTGGTTGTTGGAAGAAATCATTAGGGCAGAGAACCGGTGGTTAAATTATTTGAATCCTACCACTGGGGTCGTCGTATCTTTGAAGGTCACTAAACAAACTTGTAAGTCAAGAACTGCCTGTATGACTTTTATACCACATGCCTGCTGCCAGGAGACAACCTAGAACAAATGCCTCTGGGTGGGGCATTATTTGGGCCTCGTACAAGATCTAAACCAGGAGTCCCCAAACTTGGCAACTTTAAGACTTGTGGACTTCAACTCCCAGAATTCTGGGAGTTGAAGTCCACAAGTCTTAAAGTTGCCAAGTTTGGAGGCCTCTGATCTAGACCGTGAATTACAGGGGCCTTTCCTAACTGCTCGGGTGGAGAAGGAGACCCTGGACTCAGAACCAGGGTCACCTCTAAAAATACGCGGGATTTGCATGGTCTCATTGTGAGGAGGAGCAGGGGATGGGCTCACACCCTGTTCTAAGTTCATTTCCCAATCTTTGCCCCTCACAAAGAGCCTTTTCAGAGCAACCGGGTGTAAACAGATTAGATAATCCCGCTCTACTCATCCAGCTGTGTGACCACCACCCAACGGAATGTCCTCCTGGGGTGTCAACTATTTTGGTCCTTCGATGGCACACAGACCAGGCTTTCTGCGGAGTTACTAACATGAGTATCCTTAGAGGAAGCCATGCCAAGAGTCCAGCTCATCCTGTTCCAGTGAGGGGACAGAGAGAGAGAGAGAGAGAGAAAGAGAAGCATCTTTGGGTAGGGAAATATATTTTTCCATTGAGCTAATCTAGGGAGCAGAAGGAGTCGTCCAGGAATCATAAGAATTTTTCTCAGTTTCTCAGAGGGATGGAACAAAAGACTCAGCCCCTTTCTTTAGAAAGACAGAGATAGCTGGATGGATAGAGATAGAGATAGAGATAGAGATAGAGATAGAGATAGAGAGATAGATAGATAGATAGATAGATAGATAGATAGATAGATAGATAGA
>NW_020717094.1:161598-172360 GCF_900518725.1 Notechis scutatus | reverse complement strand
CTCTTCTCTTTTCTCTTCTCTTCTCTTCCTTTCCATCTTTTCTTCTCCTCTTCCCTCCCCTCTTCTCTCTTCTCTTCTCTTCTCTTCTCTTCTCTTCCCTTCCCTTTTCTCTCTTCTCTTCCCTTCCCTTTCCTTCCCTCTTCTCTCTTCTCTTTTCTTCTCTTCTTTTCCCTTCCCTTCTATCTCTCTTCTCTTCCCTTCCCTCTTCCCTCTTCTTTCTTTTCTCCCTTCCATCTTCTCTTCCTTTCCCTCTTTTCTCTTCTCTTCTCTTCCTTTCCATCTTTTCTTTTCTTCCCTTCCCTTCCCTTTTCTCTCTTCTCTTCCCTTCCCTTCCCTTCCCTCTTCCCTCTTCTCTTTTCTTTTCTCCCTTCCATCTTCTCTTCCTTTCCCTCTTTTCTCTTCTCTTCCTTTCCATCTTTTCTTTTCTTCCCTTCCCTTTTCTCTCTTCTCTTCCCTTCCCTTTCCTTCCCTCTTCTCTTTTATCTTCTCTTCTCTTCCTTTCCATCTTTTCTTTTCTTTTCTTCCCTTCCCTTCCCTTTTCTCTCTTCTCTTCCCTTCCCTTTCCTTCCCTCTTCTCTCTTCTCTTTTCTTTTCTCCCTTCCATCTTCTCTTCCCCTCCCCATCTTTCCTTCTCTTTCCTCTTCTTATTCAGCCAAATAAACAAGAGAAATGACAAAAGAACCACTTCAAGGTTCAGCCTTTCAATCTCATCTCTGGATTAACCTGCATAGAAACTGAATTTCTTTCTTTTTTTATTCTTCTCTTTTTTCAGCAATGAAACTGTAAGGACGGACTTGAAGAAATTGCCGGCGCTTCCAATGCAAGCCCTTAAGGACCATCCATCTCTGGCTTATTGGTAAATATT
The DNA here is from genome assembly GCF_900518725.1 of Notechis scutatus. The sequence continues at coordinate 171,495 of NW_020717094.1, read as the reverse complement.
TGACATCCTTAGTAAGATCTACCCCGAACGGCCTGATGGGTTGGTGGTGCAGACACTCACCTTCCATTCAATGCAAGCCAGTTGCCACACAGCCAATGTTACATAGCATGACTGTGGGGAAGGAAGAGCCCAACCCTTGGAACCAGAGTCAGCCAGTTGCCCCCAACAATCTGGGTCCTCATTTTACCAACCTTGGAAGGACACAAGGCTGAGTCAACCTTGAGCTGGTCAGGATCAAACTCCTCTGACAGTCAGCAGAGTCAGCCTGCAATGCTGCATCCTAACCACTGCGCCACCACAGAAGCGAGGAAGGAAGGAAAGAAGGAAAGAAAGAATGAAGGGAAGGGAAGAGAAGAGAAGGGAAGTGAAGGGAAGGGAAGGGAAGGGAAGGGAAGGAACAGCAATCGCACTTAGACTTATATACCACTTCACAGTGCTTTACAGCCCCCTCTAAGCAGTTTATAGAGTCAGCCTCTTGCCCCCAACAACTTGAGTCCTCATTTTACTCACCTTGGAAGGACAGAAGGCTGAGTCAACCTTGGGCCAGTGAGAATCGAACTGCCAAACTTCTGGCAGCCAGCAGTCAGCAGAAGTAGCCTGCAGGACTGCATTCTAACCACTGCGCCACCACAACTCAAAACTAGGCCAAAAACAGACCCCAGATCAGTCTTCAGAACTTCAAATGACCCCTGAGTTGTAGATTCGAAGGCTACCTGTAAAACCCTTCCCAGACTTTTTACCTAGTGGCTATCCAACGGCTTGTTTCCTCCTTCATTTCATCAGGAAGGACCTTATGCGTTGTGTACCTACTACAAACCTTCTCCAGGGCAAGAGCCAGGAGGTTGATGTGGAGTTTGGCAGATCTTGATTGTAGGAAATACGACTTCAGCACCAGAGTGGTCAATGTCTGGAATACTCTACCTGACTCTGTGGCTTCTTCCCCAAACCCCAAAAACTTTAACCTTAAGACTGTCTACTATTGACCTCACCCCTTTCCTAAGAGGTCTGTAGGGGGGCGTGCATAAGCGCACCAATGTGCCTACCGTCCCTGTCCTATGGTTTCTTTTTATTTTTCTTATTCGTATCCATTTCATGTATTCATAACTATGTTTATACTTATACCTGTTAATCTTGTAAGCAATTGACAAAATAAATAAATAAAATATAAATAAATAAAATCTTCTGCCCTATGAATAATCTCCAGGCTTTCCCATTTTCTCCTCCTGCCAGGCTGAGGAATTAAATCCACCAGTGCGTTGGAAGCACCCAATTTAAAATAAACGGGGAGCCTCTCGGATGCCTCTTTCATCAGCACAAAATATGAATCTGTCCAGGAAGCGGAAAGAGAAATACTTTTGCCTTCCACAGTTTGCTCTGTGTCTTTCCTGTCTTTCTTTTTTTTTGGAAGGCTTTTGGCTCCCAGCTTCCCTCTTATCAGCTTCCCCTTTCATTTCTCTGGTGTTGTAATTCGATGACAGCGGAGGGAATGTGCTATTTCCCTTTTTGTGGCTGGGTGATCTTTATTTATTCTCTCTCTGGCCCACCCACTCGTTGCACCCACTCGCTGACCCCTGCAAAAGGAGTTTTAGTCTACTACAGTTCTTGGGAAACAACTTTCTCAAAGTCTGTAATCGCTTCTGAATAACAGGGCTAGCGTTCCTTTCTACGTTCTTATTCTTAAATCATTTCCCCCCTCTGATGACTCGGGGCGTGGCACAAAGGCAATTCAGTCAAATAAACAAGAAGAGTCCCTTTATTATCCCCAACTTTGCCCCCAATGTCCAGTTACCTTCGGCTGGAGAAAAAAAAACTCTCCCAAGAACAGTCTTTAAGTGGAGGAAATTCAGTCTGAAAACAAAGTATATACAAACTATAACTAAAAATCCAAACAAACCACGCTGCAGCAATTAACTTGACAGGGCAGGAGAAGGAATTGCAGACTTGAAAGGCCAACAAAACACACACAGTTGGGAAGACACCAGGAACCCAGATAAGCCTCAATGATACCTGATAATTCATGATTTACTCCCAACAGCTTGCTGCGCTCAGCTTCCCTTTTTAAACACTCTGTTCCCAGCTGCAGCTAATGAAGGGAATCAGGGCCCTTTCCTCCCCTGTAAGCCATGCAACTCACGTTGTTCCCTTCTCCGTTCCTCCCTGAGTGCCCTAGGATGAAGAGGGGGTGGGCCTGGGTCTTCCTCCGAATTCCCTCTCCCTTGCTCTACCTCTCCCCTGCTCTGCCCAGCCGGACTGTGCCCTTCCCCAGTTTCTTCCACAGCCAATGGAGCCCCACACTCCTGCTCCCTGTCAGCTGCTTGGCCTCCCCCTTCAAATCAGATTCCAACAGGGGCATGACACCAGCATTTTTTTCTATGTTCTTATTCTTAAATCATTCCCCCCCATCTTTTCTCTAAAAACTCAAAGCAAGTTCTAGAACCATGTTTCTCCAATTTGGGCAGCTTGAGGAGGACTCCAACTCCCAGAATTCCCCAACCCCATGCTGGACGTCCACACACATCTTTGGGTTGCCAATGTTGAGCAACACAACTTTTGAGGGTAGAAGAATCCTCCCTAACATTATTCCCAGAACTGAATTATGAATAAGAACTAAGCATGAATTGGAAAATCAGAGAATGAATGAATGAATATTATTAACAGGCCAAAATAATAGCAATGAGGAGCAATGGAATAATAAAATGAATAATAATATATTCAAAATAAAATCAAACAATGAGTAATTAGATCATGAAAGAATATATTTTAATGTAAGCATGTGTATTAATTACATGGATTGGATGAATGGATGAATTAATTGAATTAATACAATTACATGGATTGGATGAATGGAAGGAATATGAATAGATCCACCCAATATGTTCAAATGATATCACGATTTGTATTAGAATTATATATTGAAACACTGAACAATGAAAGAATGAAAGATGAAACTTTAATATATAGAGATGTGAAGAGTTAAATAAGGGAAATATGAATAATAAAGCAGGTGAAAGATGAAAGACAGAAAAGAAACGCCTTTGAATACTACGCTGACATGAATAAAAATTAGAATAGAAATAAAAATAAGAGGGGTACAACAATATACATATTTTAATATAACAAGATATGAGGGAGGTTCAGAAATTGAATGGCGGTAGTATTAGATATGTTTAAACAAGAGGAAACAATGAAAATGAAATGTAATAACTATAAGTAATAATATTATATTTATTTGTACTAAAATGTATGATACCCGGGTATCACATTGTTCATGCATTAATATGTATTAGCAATATAAAATTAAAAATTGTCCCCAAAAAACCCCCATTATTCCCATAACTGTACTCTGAGGCAGCTGAAAGAGAGTGGCTGATCCATACATAGTCACTCAGTGATCTATTTGATCAAGTGGGGATCTGCTTCAGGTCTCTGCAATCCAAGATCAATGCAAAGGCAGATGCACCCACACCTTCATTCTCACAGGGGACTTAAATACAGAGCTGTAAATGCTCCTTTCTGCTATATTCAGTTGATCCCAGAGATCTTTGCGATTTCTTGATCACCGAGGAGCTGGTATTATCTCCTACGCTGGAATTCCATCATACTTTTTCAGCTCTGCCTGCTAAATTAAATCCTGGATATTTTTTTCCCCCTCCTCTTTTTTCCAAGTGAGGATCGAGTAATTGAGCATTACAAGAAGCTGAATGGACAGACGAGAGGCCAGGCTATTGTCAAGTAAGTCACAAACGGGAATTCTGGACACAGAAAACTTAATGGCTGCTGTGAATTCTGCATCTCATGGTGACCTTGGTCTCTCCTTGTTCAGTTTCCATCCATTATTCCTTTCTGGCCTTCAGGGGCTTTGGAGAATAGCTTGACCCTTTCCTCCTCTCTGTGGCATCCCCTCAGATATTGTAAAACTGCTCTCCTGTCTCCCCTGATCCTTCTCTTCCTTAGACTAGCCAGGCCCAATTCCTGCAACCATTGTTCTTCATATGTTTTAGTCTCCAGTCCCCTAATCATCCTGGTGTCAACTCATCAAACATTCCTATGCCTGTTTTAGTAGCTGCCATTAAAAAAAAGGGGTGGGGGGGGGAAGGAAATCTGGAAGAACGAGTGCAGCAGTTTGAAAGGAAAAGTACATTCCAACTCTTATCTTTAAAAGATTGTAACTAAAATACCAGAGCTTTTGCCCAAGAATATACTTAACTGGAGAACGCGATTGATGACAGCCAGCCCGTGAATGGTCTCAGTTGGAGAATTTGATTTATGACACACCTGGGGGAGAGGTGGGAAATAGGGTCTCAGGGGACTGTAAATGGCGTATGCCAGAGTTGGCTTCATCCAGGGCAGTGCCAGCATGTCACCTCTAATAAATCCTTTGAAGTTTTTTGAAGTTTGGCTCGAGAATCATGATTTAATTAGGGCAATTGCTGGAATCCTGACACCTGCTTGCTCTTCTCTGCACTCTTTCTAAAATAAAGCATGATGATGTTTAAGTGACATGAATTCCAATTTTGGGGCAGGTTTAGAACATGCAAGGCTGGGTTGCAACGATGGGTCTAGAAACATGGCCCAGATGTCAGAATGCTGCTTTGCATTAACTACCATGCACTTTGGGTCTTTGACATCATGTTTGATGTTTCTTTTCTAGTTACATGAGCATTGTAGAGTCGCTTCCAACCTACGGAGTCCATTATTATGCAGTCAAGGTGCGTGCGCTTGGAAAAGTGCTATTTAATTCACGAACGGGTTGGCCGCAGACAACTGCAATCTTTATTTATTTATATGGGATTCTGTTCTGAATGTTGTCTTTTGTGTTAAGTTAATAAGGGGTCCTTAAAGGGGGCATGCATAAGCGCACCAGCGTGCCTACCGTCCAGGGGTGGGATTCAAATTTTTAACAACCGGTTCTGTGGGCGTGGCTTAGGTGGTGGGCATGGCTTGGTGGTCATGTGACTGGGTGGACATGGCTTGGTGGTCATGTTTTTCGCCCACAGTGTTTTTTAACAACCGGTTCTGTGGGCGTGGCTTGGTGGTCATGTTATTGGCTGGGTGTGGCCAACTAATATCACTCACATCGAGGCACGCATCTCCTCCCCTGGCCTCTCATGACTGTGGGGATGCTGCAACAGTCGTAAGTGGGAAAAACGGTCATAAGTCACTTTTTTCAGTGCCATTGTAACTTTGAATGGTCACTCCACACAAGCAAAGTACCAACGAAGGAGGGGGAAAAGCCTCCAGAGAAGTTTCTGAGACAGGAAGTCTAGTCCTGCCAAGAATGTAATAAGGGTTAACGGAGAGGCAGTTTCTGTAAGTAACACCAGAATGTTTCCTTCCTGCCTTCCTTACAGGATTAGGCCAGTAATTTCTTCTAATAGTCGGTTCTCCGAACTGCTTAGAATGTTAACAACTGGTTCTAGCGAATAGGTGCGAACGGGTAGAATCCCACCCTTGCTACCGTCCCTCTCTTATTGACCCCATTTACCTGTATTTACTTCCTTTGTCCTTGTTTATGTTCATACTTATACTTGTTATCTTGTACATGTTTGACAAGTAAATAAATGGCCTCCCTGACTTCATAGGGACGTAAACCAAACTGAAAAATCAGATGCCTGAAAGGATAAAACGCATGGCACAACTTAGGAGAACAAACTCATCAGCATAAGATTCAGCAGTCCATCTCCATTTAAAGGACAAAGGCCGTTCTTTTGAAGACAGCAAAACCCACATTTTGGACAGAAAACCCCCTGCTCCAGGAGGAAACCTCTATTCCATTTCAGACAAACTCTTCTTGAAAAATCTCCAGTGTTGGAGCACCCACAACTTCTGAAGGCAAACTGTTCCACTAGTTCATTGTTCCATGTCAGGAAATGTCTCCTTAGTTCTAGGCTGAATAGTAAAATGTTAAAAAGAACTAAGTCGTTTATTCTGTTTCTGTTTCTGTTTATCCTTCTAGGATAAGCAGGGAATCCCATGGTGGTTAGGACTCAGCTACAAAGGAATCTTCCAATATGACTATCACGACAAAGTGAAGCCAAGGAAGGTAAGTCCCATCCTATGATGAAACATCTTGGTTTACAGAAGATGTTGAAGATCTGCAGGGGAAATCGCAGGACGCTTTAAACCTAGTTACTGATCTTCTTCAGAAAGCAGCTGTGTTCTCAATGGCAAACATATTTGCAAGGGAATTGCAAGGAATTGCAAGGAAAAAATGGCATATTTTTGGCCCCAGGGAATAGCTGAGTTTTTTATTCTACAATGCCATCGGCACCGAGTCAGAATTAGGTTGGTTATTCGATTGCTCCAACCTTTTGGTCAGGACCCTAACTTAAAAGAAATTAGGGAGATGGGAAGAAAAAGGAAAGTTGGATGAAATCTGGGTTTGCGGCTGCTTTATATGCATCTATACCCTGGGTTGTTCTGTTGATGTTAGTAACTTTCTCTGACGGGTTGACCAACCTTGATTCCACAGGAATGGAGGGTGGAGGATGGAGATCATGGATGTAGGGTGGAGATCTTTCTCAACTGTCCCAAAGGTGCGTTTTTCAAGAGGCAACTGGACTTTCTGGTTTTTCTTTGAAGACGTTTTGCTCCTCATCCAAGGAGCTTCTTCAGCTCTGACTGGATGGTGAGGAAGGGAAGGATTTATATTCCTTGCAGACTGCTGGCCATTTGCATCCTTTTTACGGAGCTGTTGAGGCCACTTGGGGGTTTGTCTGTGTCCTCAGGGTCACCTGAGGGGTGCAAATGGGGTTGGAGCCTCCTTGGAACTGCTGAAGGGAGCGTGATGTAGACTGGAGATAGGTGGTGTGCCTACCGTCCCTGTCCTATTGTTTCTCTTATTCTTCTTTTATTTTTCTTATATGTACCCATTTCATGTATTCACAACTATGTATACACTTATACTTATTATCTTGTAAACAATTGGCAAATCAAATAAATAAAATAAAATAAAATAAATAAAATAAATAAATAGATGTGGTATCCCACCCGCTCTATTAAGAGAAGGCTGTTCAACTTGGACATAGGTGGCCTCTTTGGCCCCTTCTTTCAAACCAGGGGTCCTCTCTGTCCAAAATGGGGGCTTTGTCGTCTTCAAAAGAAGAAGCTTCTTGGGTGAGAAGCGAAAAGTATTTAAAGAAAAACCAGAAAGCCCAGTTGCCTCTTGAAAAAGCCCCTTTGGGACAACCAGGACCTGGATGATGGAGAATCTCCCTAGATCTTTCTCAACATTTTTCTTCCAACAGGGTGACTTTTCTACATTTTGTGCTCGAGCAAATCAGTTGAATTATTCATGGTACATTTTGCACCCATGAGAATTTTCATAAAAAATTCTCTTCTCCCCTCCACCCTCCTCTCCTCTCCCCTCCTCCTCTCCCCTCCCTTCCCCCCCCCTTTCCCTTTTACTCTACTCTACTCTAAATCCTTCCATTCCCCATCATTCAGCCAGAACTGAAGAAGCTTCTTGGATAAGAAGCGAAATGTTTTCAAGGAGGGAGGGAAAAACCAAGGAAGTCCAGTTGCCTTTTGAAAAGAACTTTTGGGACCCAGTTGAAGAGTTCCCAGAACCTCTCTAAAGAAGCAAACTTGGCATTGTGCATGCCTAGATAATAATTAATAAAGTGTCCTTCAATACAGCGTTAAGCAGAGCCTTCCCTACTTCAAGAGCTCCCTTTTAGTGTCCGGTTTCATAGATTTAGCAAATGATTATCTCAGAGAAAAACAGATGAGCAAATGATTAGCCATCATGGCTGGAAACTAACAACGGCTTTATCCTCTATGGATTTCTTTCATTGGCTTCCAGTCTGTCCTGTTTGGGCCAAACGTGAATTCTGGGTGGCCCAAACTGGGTAGATAAAGGGTGCCACCCTGGATGGACCTTCGCTTCTTCTGACTTCCACACATTGGACCAGAAGTTTGGAAGAGAATCTGATAACAGATAACAGATTAACAGAGTTGGAAGGGGCCTTGTCGGTCATCTAGTCCAACCCCCTGCCCAAGCAGGAGACCTTCCATCATTTCTGACAGACGGGAGTCCAATCTCTTCTGGAAAGCCTCCAGGGATGAAGCTCCCACAACTTCTGAAGGCAACTTCTGTTCCATGGGTTGATTGTTCTCACTGTCAGAAAGTTTCTCCTTATTTCCAGGTCGAATCTCTCCTTGTTCAGTTTCCACCCATTATTCCTTGTCTGGCCTTCGGGTGCTTTGGAAAACAGCTTGACCCCTCCCTCCTCTCTGGGGCAGCCCCTCAACTATTGGAAGGCTGCTCTCCTGTCTCCCCTGGTCCTTCTCTTCCCTAGACTAGCCAGGCCCAGTCCCTGCAACCTCTTAGCCAGATCCCAACAACTAGCTTTACCTACAAAACCTGGAACCCTGTTTCGATTAGATGGTTCAGACATCTACTTGTTCAAGCACACACGGCATCCTGGCCCTGATCTAAAACTACATCTGGAGTCCAGGTCGATGTTTTTGTGCACAACCAAACCGGGGAGAAGATCCAACTCTCGCTTTTCCCCCCGTGGGGTAGAGCTTAAGCGTTTACTAAGGGCTTCCTAAAATTAGGACATTGTGTTCTTCCGTGTTGAGGTCCCAGTGGACAGGAGCCACATCAGATAAAACCACAACTAAATGCGCCACTGGTGTGCTGCCCAGAGTGCTTGTCCCAGAGAAGAAACCCTTGATTAACAGAGGGATGACCACTTCCTGGCTGTGTAACCCAGATAGCTGGCCTGCTCCAGTGTGAGTTTCTAATTTTATAAAGGTGACTGGCAAAAGGAAGTGATCTCAGTTCTGTGTCTGGGAATCTCTCCATAGATTTAAAAGAGGGTCTGAATCTGTCTGCTTTATGAGCCACTGAATCAGACATAATAGAGTATAGAGCAAGGGTCTTCAAACTTGGCAAGGTTAAAACTGGTGGACTTCAACTCCCAGAATTCCAGAACTAACATGACTGGAGGAAGAATTCTGGGATCTGAAGTCCAACAGTCTTAAAAGCTGTCAAGTTTGAAGACTCCTGGTATAGAGCATAGAGCATCAATAGGAGACAAGATTTGTTAAACTATGGGGTCCTTGTTGGCCTCTTGGTTGTTTTCTTGCAGACATTTAATGACCCAACTAAGTAACATCATCAGTACACACCTTATTTTGTCCAGCATTTATCTTAAAGCTGCAGAATAAAACTGTGTCAGATATTTTTAAAAAAAAAATGCTTTGGGCAGGCCTTTTATAGTATGCCTCACATCACTGCTCAGGTAATTAAATATCTAATAAATGAGGTTTTCGAGCCTGGGGGAAAAAACACAACTACAACAGGAAGTTGTAGATGTTCTTCATATGTTTTAGTTTTGCCTAATTTTAGCCTCCAGTCTCCTATGAGGCTCATACTGAATCCTGTTATATTACTCCCACACACACACAAAAAAAACCCCAGGACTTCCAGAAAAATAATTCAGAAACCTCTCTTTTAATAACATTGCTCATAAAACAAGTTCTCCCTCTTTAAACCTCCATAGCCCTTCGTTAAATTGGCTTTGAGGTTTTTTTTTTGAGGCACCGCATTGTAAGAAAACTGCCTTCAGCTGCACTAAGCATGGTTCAGTCTATCCTTTTCCACATGTTTCTTCCCCCCCCCCCCCCCCCCCAGGGCCTTTGGGACAGAGAAGGGAATCTGTTAATGATAGCCTAGCAAGAGAGGTTATTTTTTCCCACTGGCTTGTGACTATATAGTAGAAAATTATGGCTTCCTTTGTCCTGCAAGTTAAGAGCAAGCCTTAGCAAAAATGGCAAATATCTGGAGCTTTAAAAGAGGGCATAGAATTCTGCATAGTATTCTTAATCATCTAGCAGATGCTCCATCATCCTGGTACTGGTTGTCCCAAAGGTGCTTTTTTTTTTTTT
>NW_020717094.1:148777-160343 GCF_900518725.1 Notechis scutatus | reverse complement strand
AGGGGGGGAGGAGGAGACAAAGAAGAGGGGGAGGGGGAGGAAGTGGTGGGGGAAAGAGGAAGAGGAGGAGGAGGAGACGAAGAGGAGGGGGGAAGGAGGAGGAGGAGGAAGGAGAAGGAGAAGGAGGAGGAGGAGGAGGAGGAGAAGGAGAAGGAGAAGGAGAAGAAGAAGAAGAAGAAGAAGAAGAAGAAGAAGAAGAAGAAGAAGAAGAAGAAGAAAGAAGAAGAAGAAGAAGAAGAAGAAGAAGAAGAAGAAGAAGAAGAATGACTTCAGCTTTGAGAAAGAGAGGAGGAACGGATGCCAAAAGGCTGGAGGAGAATTCCAGGGAAGAAAGTCCAGCTGGACTTTTCATTCTTCCTTTAAATTTCATTCTTCCTTTAAATTCAGCTGGAAGTACAGTTAAAAAAAAAACCTCCCTTGGGGCTTCCCTCCCATGCATTTAAAATCAAGGCTGGAAGGGACCCCTTGAGGTCTTCTAGTCAACCCCAGCCCACCCCCGCTCAAGGAGACCCCATAACCATTTCAGACAAGAGAAAATGCTTGAAGCACCTTCCTTGGCTTCATTTCTTGGCTCCTTCAAAAGTGGGTTCGGGCTCCACGCAGGCAGGAAGGTCCGGCTTCCTTCCCTCTGGGTGGCCCCACCCCCGTGGGAATCTCCCGCGCGGAGGGAGGAAGGGAAGGCGGGTGGGGGGGGGAGCGCAAGAGCCGGAGCTGTCCGGTCCCTGCAAACGGAGCAAGGGAGAGAGCCGGCGGGAGAGAGGCCGAGGCGGTGCCAGGGAAGGCGGGGAAGGAGAGCGCGGACTCGTCCGCCCACCGGCCCGCGTGGGAACGAGCCCACCCTCCCTCTCCCCGCGACAAGGGGCGGCCCCGCTTGGCTCTCCCCGCCTCTCCGGAGCGCAGCCGGGGCAGGGCAGGACAAGGGCGGCCCCCGTCTCAGCCCCGCGTCTTTCTCTCTCTCTCTCTTTCCCCCGTCAGATCTTCCAATGGCGCCAGCTGGAGAACCTCTACTTCCGCGAGAAGAAGTTCTCCGTGGAGGTGCATGACCCACGCAGGTAAGGAAGAGGAGGCGCGACCGGCCGGCCGCGGGTGAGGAGGGGAAAAAGGTGGGCAAGGCGGCAGCGGCGGTGGCTGGGGGACCCGGTGGCATCTGGCCTCGGACCACCCGCGCCTGGCTGGGAAAAGTCTTGAGTTTCACGCGTGGGAATTCTTGGGTTTCGCCTCTTCCTCGCCCTCCCAGCCACGAAGGGAAGAGGCGGGTCGGGGCAGCCGAAGGGAGGCGCGGAGAAAGGAAGAGTTTCGGGGGTCGAAGAACAGCCGGGGGGTGGGGGGAGTGTGGAAAAAGCCCACCCAGCCAGCCCACCTCGGGGCAACGTGGCCCGCGGGCGCCCGGTTGCAAATGGGACCCCTTTTGAGGGGGGGGTCAAAGCCATTTCTAATCTTTTTTTGGGCTGGCGATTATTTCAAGGCGGATGGTTGGGAGTTTATTCCGGGACAAAGGAGCAGTCATCCCGGGCAGGCTCAGGGAAGGGAGACGGGGTTTTTTTAAGCCTCTTGGGAGAATTCCCACGCAATATTTGATGCGCGCTCTGTGAAAATTGTGGGAACCCTTCTGCTTGCTGAAGCGATGGCCCAGGTGCATTTGCAGTCCAAGTCGTGGTAACATCCTAAATGCGTTTTAAAAAAAACACACAACCTGGTAATTTTCCAACAAGTGACTTCAATCCCATGGTTCCCACCCTGCATGGATTTTTTTTTTTAAATTTCATTTTTAATTTCTTGCCTGCAACAGTCATGGTGATGTGGCAGCATTGTTATTATAAGTCCTGTGCCCTTTATTTAATTGCTATTATTTAGCATGTGTTATCATTAGACCATGCCCTCTTATATCGGTGCTGGATTTTATTCTTCGTCAAGTGCTTAATTTTTGTCCAGATAACATAAACAGCAGCTCCGCTCATGGCTGGCAAAATTAGATAATGCAATAAAAACACATATGGGATTATTATTATTATTATTATTATTATTATTATTATTATTATTATTATTGTCTCTGTTTTATGCTTTGCACTTTCTCTCAAATTGTTACTAGGTAGTCCTCAATTTACGATCCCAATTGAGCCCCAAATTTCTGTCGTTCAACGAGACAGTTTAATGAGTTCTCTCCCATTTTACGTCCTTCCGCTGCAATTTGTTAAGTGAATCACTGCTGTTTGTTAAGTGAGTCGCCTAGTTGTTAAGCAAAGAATCGGATTTCCCCGTTGACTTTGCTTGTCAGAAAGTCGCAAAAGGGGATCATGTGACCCCGGGACACTGCAAGCGTCATAAGTACGAATCACTTGCCAAGCATCCGAACATGATCATAGGGAGGATGCATTGATCATACGTCTGAAAAATGGTCATAAGTCCCTTTTTTTCCTCAGTTCCATTGTAATTTAGAGCGGTCCCGAAACAAATGTTTGTAAATCAAAGATTGCATGGTCTCTTATTTCCCAGTTTGAGTAGCTGCTTATACTACCGGTCTACTACAGGTATACTACAGGTATACTACAGGTACCTTTGTGCAAACTGGTCCATAAGCATAAAATCTCCTTCTCTGAAAACCTGAGAAACTGTTGGCATCCAGAATGTTTTTCAGCCCAAAGAAAAAGTCATTATTAAGGGTCTTTTTGTGTGGCTATGCGTTCCTTACCGGTTGTCAACTTACAATGCGTTTCACAGCTGCTTGTGTGAACCGGGAGTTTCTGCATATCAGTGCCCCAGGTTTCTGCAACAGGCTGGGGATTAAAACTCTGCGAGAAGCAATTGCGGTAGATCTGGTACACTTTTCATTTATATTCGTGTTACAACTAAACTCTCGGTCTCTCCAAAATGTTGAGTTTGGCCACAGTCCACACAGAGACATTCCTTCCTGTGTGCAATCCCAGTTGAAACGGATAAGTGCAGAGAAAGGACATGGGAGTTTTTGCAGTGACTCCCCACGATGACATAGGCAAGGGTTGGGCTCCAAACATTTTAGCAACTGGTTCATAGGCAGGAAACCCTACATCATTTCAGACCAATTTATATCATTCGTTATTTACTTCTTACAACATCCCACTGGGAAATTATTATTTTTTTTAGTTTATTGTAGCTAAGGAGCAAGTATTTCCTTCCATTTCAAGGGTATTGTTTTGGAAAAGCCAGTGATATTTACTAGCAAAGGAATTTCTGAGCTTGGCAAACTTCACAGTGTTAAATATTCAAAACAAAAATGCTTCCTTTGGGGGGAAATGCAACACCTTAATTCGGCTACCACAATAATAACCAAATACTTAGAATCTTGGAATTTTCCATGTCATTTCAATCATCCAGGGGGGGGGGGGAAACCACCATATTCTGTGTCAAGAAGACATTTAATTGTGCAGGATTTTAAATTTCCACCTTGCTTTTACTATCAATATAGAATGTGTTGACGTAATTAATCCAATAATTAAAAAGGGGGGGGGAGATAAGCCAGGGTGTAATTTAGGAAATTAGGAAATCTGGATCCAGCAGGGACATAGTTCAGATTCTGGGCTTTTAGCCAAAAGGGAAGGTATTTTAAGATGAATTGCTCAATGGCTCCGAGTTGGAAGCCAAGCAATTGCAACCATGCTGGTTTTAGGCATGGTCTGTTTTTAAAATTATCTGCAGCAAAAGTTATTTCCATATAGATGCATGAAAGACTTAGGAGAGAGAAAGAAGGATCTAGAAACAAACTCAAAAGGGGAAATGAATGGCTTTAAAGCAGAGGGTCCCCAAAATTGGCAACTTTTAAGACTTGTGGACTTCAACTTCCAGAATTCCCAGTAGTCCACAAGTCTTAAAAGTTGCCAATTTTGGGGGTCCTCTGCTTTAAAGTTTAGTATAGCTTATCCTCAACTTATGACCATGCTTGAGCCCAAAAATTCTGTTGCTGAATGAGACAGCAGTCAAGTGAATTTTGCCTCATTTTACGACTTTCCTTGCCACCATTGTTAAGTGAATCACTACAGTCATTAAGTTAGTGACATGGTTATTAAGCAAATCTGGCTTCCCCATTGATTTTGCTTGTCAGGACACTGCAAACCGTCATAAGTACAAGTCAATTGCCAAGCGTCTGGTTTTTATTTATTTTTTAATAATTTTATTAAACATACAAAAAAGAAAAGACATTTCAAAACAACAATGAACGTGGTGCATACATCCTGACACACCTGATTGTCTTACATCATTAAACAATAAATACGAAAATAATACAAATTTACACATATACATAAGCTTTAGTCCTTTTTGATAGTCTTGTTCCTTCCTTTTTTCAACCAGTAGTAAAACTTCTCCCAAATTTTATAATAATCAGATTCGGTCTTATTTTTTAATTCTTGAGTTAATTTATCCATTTCGGCGCACATCCAAATTTCCCTAATTATTTCCCTCTCATCTGGCATCTCATTACCTTTCCATCTTTGGGCCAAAGCTAACCTTGCAGCCGTGGTGACATGGATTATTAAATATATTACACCTTTATTATATTTTCTGACGTTAATTCCCAATAGAAAAAATTCAGGTCTGAATTCTATTTTAATTTTACAAGTGTGAAAAAACGGTTCTAAGTCACTTCTTTCAGTTGCAACTTTTCAGCTGTAACTCAATGAGCCTTTCTGGAATGATTCAAGGGAATGCCATCAAATGAGCTCAAAGCTTGAGCAAAGATTTGAAATCCAAATTAAATTGCATGAAATCATGAAATCATGTGACCCGGGGACCACCGTCATAACTACAAGTCAGTTGCCAAACTTCTGAATTTGTGGTCGTATGACCACGGGGCGGGGGGAGGGAGACACCACAACGGTCGTAAGTGTGAAAAACGGTTCTAAGTCTACTTTTTCCAGTGCTGTCGTAACTTTGATCGGTCGTGAAAGGAACTGTTTGTACGATCGAGGTCTCCCCGTAATGGCAAGCAAAATGATGCCCTACAGCAAGACTCCCCATGGGCCAGCAGCCCACTACCGGCCGTGGCTTATTTGCAACTGGGCCGCGTGACTGGCGGGCCAGAGCACACACATGTTGTTGCACGCACAGCCTCACTTGAGTGACAGGTGGGCGCTCACACAGCTCACGCGAGTGGCACGCCCGCCCCTCACACAAAACCCATCCCCCTCCCTGTACGGGGGCCACCAACACGGAAATTTGGAGAACGCTGTCCTGTAATAAGAAAAACTCATAGTGTCAACTCATAAAATGTTTCTGTGGTCTTTTGAGAGTTGCCAACAGAAAGGGAGGAGGGAAAGGGGTTCAAAAGAGCAGTGCAGCAGCTTGCAAAATTGAAAGTGCATTCCACCAATGTTTTCAAAGATAGTAACTAGGTGACTGAAGTTTCTGCCGTGCAAAGATCTAACTGGAGAGCCTGATTGATGACTCTGGGCTATGGAGGTGTCCCATTGGAGGATATGGATTATGATACATCCAGGGTGTGTGGAGGGGAAACCAGGGTCAAAGGTGACAACGAATGATGTGTCTCAGAGTTGGCTCCACCCAGGCAGTGCTGGACATGTTAACTCCCAATAAATCCTTTTGAGGTTTTTGAAGCTTGGCTCGAGATGCAGGATTTAAATGGGGGCAATTTCCAGTATCCTGACACATAGGTCTCTTTCTCCATTGACGCTGCTCTTCTCCTGTCCTTCTAGGGCATCAGTGACCAGGAGAACTTTCGGACACAGTGGAATTGCTGTGCACACTTGGTATGCCTGCCCTGCCTTGATCAAGTCCATCTGGGCTATGGCCATCAGTCAACACCAGTTTTACCTGGACAGGAAGCAGAGCAAGGTAAGGACCGTAAGCGGCCGAGGGAAGAGAACGGCTCAATGTAGACCTTCTTGTGTAGACCTTCTTCCAACCAGACGTCCTTAGGAGCAAATGGAATAAGGAGAAATGAAGGGATGTAGGAGCTTGATGGCACCTCTTTGGAGCAATACATTTCATTAAAAGGCATTAATTCATGCTTTTTCCTTCTCATAGAAGTTTTAGTCTGAAAAAGTGTGATTACATTCCTTCTGGTTTTTGGATACTATGGTATAACGTGGATGTTCTGATGATGATGTCGTCCATTCAGTTGTGTCCAACTTTTGGTGATTCTGTGGATCAGGTCTCTCTACATCTTCTGACCTTGCACTGCGTCTTTGAGTTGTTCTTTGGTGGTGGTGGTGGGTGGGTGGGGTGGTGGGGGTGGTGATGATGATGATGAGGAGGAGGTGGTGGTTATCCATTCAACCATGTTCAACTCTTGGTGATTCTATGGGCCAGATCTCTCCACATCTTCCAATCTTTCTGTCAGCATTCCAACTAACCAACCCCAAACCAATAAACTCCATTTCCTAAAAGAGAAATCATTTCCTAAAAGAGAAATCAAAGATCCATCCCCTGCACCCTTCAGTCCATCCCATGGCCCAACCAAATCCTCGTCCCAACTGGAGACATCTCCCCCCAGTCACTCCCTTCCAGGTGCAGGGCAACATGTCCTTGACTCTCTGAGAAAAGAATGTTGTTGAGTCTCGTCTTCTACCCCACTGTGATATCCCTCCCCCCAAATTCCCAGGCGATGAAGGCCTCAAAGGTTCCAAGTAAAAAATGGCTTCCAAGGCTGGCACTTGCACTATTTCTTTGAGTTGTTCTGTGCTCTGGCTGGTGTCGGTTTTGATGGTGTCCAGTCACTGTGGTCTTTGCCCACCTGGTTTCCTTTGACCATTCACTCTTCCCAACATAACTGCTTTCTCCAGCCAATTCCCTTGCGTGACATGGCCAGAGTGAGACTCAGTGTTGTGGTTTTGATGGTCCTTCTACAAAACCTTTTTGTGCAACTCATGAGTCGTCGGAAAAGGGATGGACTTCCAGATAGGGTTGACATGGATTCTCCGCAACTCTTGAGTCTTTTGATTCGTAGCCTAGGGCCGGCAGGGTCTGTGAGAAGGAGAAACGCGTAAGGACCCATGCAGGGGTGGGATTCAAAAATCCCAGCAACCAGTTCGCCGCCCGGTTGCGGGGTGGGCGTGGCCATGGTGGGCGTGGCATACCGGAACTTCTGGGAGGGCTGTTTTTCGCCTTCCCCAGAGTCCGGAGGCTTCCCTTGGGCCTCTGAGAAGGTGAAAACAGCCTCCCCTGGGCTCCAGAGCCCACCGGAAACCAGAAACAGGCCTGTTTCTGGACTTCCTGAAGGCCCGTTTTTCCCCCTCCCAGAGCCTCCATGCAGACCCTGCACTTACCTCAATCAAAAATGGGCTGCGTGGAGACTCCGGGGAGGGGAGGGGAAGGGTGGGCAGGGCCAGGATTCAAATACCGGTTCGGTGAACCAGATGAAAACTTAACATCCGGTTCACCCGAACTGGTCCGAACTGGCTGAATCCCACCCCTGAGCCCCGTGGTTTGCAGAAGGTGGTGATCTGTTCAGTTTACGAATTGGATCATCGTAGTCCAAGGGACCTTTCCAGGCCATGAATTGGATCAAATTGTCTAATCTGCTGTTTTTTAAGTCCATGTGGGCACTAGAAATCACATTTCTTGGTATTGCAGGAGTCCAGTGGTCAATAGCACTCATTCTTCCAATGAAGAAAAAGGACCACTTCCATAAAAAAATAAGCTAAAATCATCCGTAGGTTCCAGAAATCATGGTTTATGGGCAAATTGCATGGTGTAGGGCAGCTTCAGGATGAAGATTCTGGCTTTTCATTCAAGTAGAATTTCCTATTACATTGGATAACAGGGAATTCTGCCTTAAAGTCAGATAGCAGGTGAAGGAAACAATCTATTCATAAGAAATTTTATCTGGACTTTGCATTCAGATTAATTGAATCAACTTAATGCTTCTGCAGAAACATTTTTTCCTTCTCTTTCATGCACGGATTCCTCTCTTTTAAATCATCTTCAGATAAGACAGGAGGCTCAGCTCATGTTAACCAGAAAGGCACTTTAGGATTCTCTTGTTCCAAGCCACAAACCTGCAGACCATCCATCTATGGTTTGTTTTCGGGTTGTCCAATCACTCAAAAGGAATGAAACTTTTGAGAAACGAGGTTGGGACAAACCCCAAGCTCCTTTTCTGCCTTATTCTGACTGGAAGGCCATTGGTTCAACCACGCCGCGCTTCTTTAGAACAAACCAAAAACAGTTTGCCATCACCGAGTATAAAAAGCAATTTATCTTGATGGGGTCACAAATCATGATTAGCCCTTGGAGCAACTGCTCTTCCTTCCTAGTAGGAATTCTGAATATTATAGCATTCTATTGTGGTGTCCCAAAGGTGCCTTTTCAAAAGGCAGCTGGACTTTCTGTGGTTTTTTCCTTGAAGAGGTTTTGCTTCTCATCCAAGAAGCTTCTTCAGTTCGGGGTGAATGGTGGAGGATGGAAGAACTGAAGAAGCTTCTTGGATGAGAAGTGAAATCTCTTCGAGGAAAAAAACACAGAAAGTCTAGTTGCCTCTTGGGAAAAAAATCACCTTTGGGACAACCATGACTTGGAGGACGGAGAATCTCCATTGACAGTTAGTATTATGAAGTCTTCATGTTTCTTCTTTGCTCTAAGCAAAGATTTAAAAAGAACTTTAATCTCTCCTCAGGAGTTCATACCCTCATGGGAAATGTAAGCAGGCATGGCCTCTGAATCTTGTAAATTGTTTGGCTAATCCTGTTTATGTCAGGATCTCCCTACTTAAGAGTCTTCTAAACAATAGAGTGTTAACCTTCGGGGTGAACCTGATTTTCTCGCCTGCTGAGGCATCTTGTTTAATTTTATGGGGCTCTGGGCTGAGACACACCCCCCCTTCCCTGCCGTGCAGTTCCTGCATATGTTGCTTCTGTCTTGTTTCAGAAAGAAAAATCAGCAAGTGTTGGCTCAACACAATGACCCTGACAGAGGTTTCTTCCCTTCCAAGGTGGCCTTGCCCTTGGCGTTTTGATGGATCTTCTTGGCACCTCTGGGAGTTTAGAAGCTTCTTGAGTTGTTGTTGTTGTTTTTTTAAAGAAATGCAGCCAAATGAATTTAGCAAGGTGGCCTGTGTGTGTCTGTGTCTCCAAAATCATTTAGAAAAATGTCGTTTGGACATTACGAAATGCTGTACCTCGGCTTATGGGTGGGCTGAAAAACGTTCAGTGTATTTACAAAATAACAGAGTTGGAAGGGACCCTGGAGGTCTTCTACTCCAACCCCCTGCTCAAGCAGGAAACCATATTTCCCCCTCCCAAAAAATGACAGTGCAAGTGTGTCAGGGTTCCGACGGATGCCCTAATTCCATGATGGCGAACCTATAGCATGGGTGCCACAAGTGGCACGCAGAGCCATTTGTGCGGGCATGCGAGCCCCAGCCAAACTTACCTACACTGTGCATGTACGCGCCTCCCAGATGAGTTTTGACCCATTTGAGGCTGTTTTCGCTCTCCTGGAGGCTCGAGGGAAGCCTCTGCAGCCTCGGGAGGCCAAAAAACGAGCCTTCTGGAAATACCACAAGTATTGAAATGTGCCCATTTTTCGGCCTCCCAAGGCTGCAGAGGCTTCCCTCGAGCCTCCTGGAGGGCGAAAATAGCCTCAAACGGGCTGAAAATCAGCTGGGAGGCTCGCGCACGCGCAGTGCAGGTAAGGACTGGGTGGGGACGTTGCACACACATGCGCAAGGGGGCGCATTGCATGTGCGCACGCTTTTGGCACCCCACAACAAAAAGGTTCGCCATCACTGCCCTAATTAGTTCATGAGCCTCAAGCCAAGTTTCAAAAGAAATCCAGTTATTTATTAGGAGTAACACGTTGACATTTTTCCCATGGCTAAAGCTCATTTATGGAAACAGTGCTTTAAATTTACAATCAAGTCGTGATGACCTACAGTCTCATAAACCTCTTCCTCAAACATCTGAAATTCCAGTGTTTGGATATTTGTTTAGCCCAAGCGAAATAAACCCCTGATAGCACCACCAATATTTTTTTTCCAGTAGTAATTGAGCGAAATAAACCCCTGATAGCACCACCAGTATTTTTTTTCCAGTAGTAATTGAGAGGAATGAGATCTTTTACAAAGAACCTAAGTAATTATCACAAATAAAGTATTATTTATACCAGGCGAATTCAGACTCAAGAGGCTTATTACAATCAATTATGAATATCTTGAACTGGCTGGTATATTGATTTATTACTCACACCCTGAACTTGTTGAGTTTAATTTACAATATGAAGTTAAAAGGTCACCGATATTTAATAAATCAGTTTTAATGTTGCCAATTATATATTCAAAAATCATCGATATTTGTTCATTTTGTAATAAATGAATATATAGTATTTTTTTTTCCCCTGCCTTTGGCTTTCAGAAGTTCATTTTCAAACTCCAATTTTTTAGGAAATAAAGGTGTTCTTAAAGCTAACTCGGAAATACAGTATGATTTTATATAAGGATTGCCTATTATAAACTTTTTTCTTATTGGAGACGAAACTTTCAAGTATGAGGCATAGCATGATGAGGACTAGAAATCCTTTGTAGGATTTTAAAATAAAGCTGGCTGGAAGCTCATTTTTTAATGAAATCCTTCAGAACCAGGGTTTGGCAGAGTTGCTTGGGAAAGAGTTGCTTTAAATATTTTTTTAAAAAATTATTTTTTTTTTGGAATGAGAGAAGCCTGCAACAGGCACAGACCATGAGATTTATAGGCGACCCAATATTGAAGGAAGCCATTTCGCCCCGAAAAATAATTGAAATCCTTTATTGGAGGTTTCAAAAGGCTGCCCTAAACCACCATTAATCACATTGACTCCATCATCCAGCTCATAATGAGTCAATCCACGTGGGAAGGAAATTCCTTTCCTTTTTAGTGACTGTTTTCATCAAAGGAAGTGTTTATAATTGAAAGACCTAGAATTTGGGTATTTGTTTAGCCCAAGCAAAATTAAACCTCTCTATTTTATTTTATTTTTGCATCAGGAATTGAAATCTTTTACTCACTGTAACAAACAACCTAAGTATCAAAATTATCAAAATCATTAAAATAATAATAATAATAATAATAATAATAATAATAATAATAATAATAATAATAATAATAATATCAAAATCTTAATTATTTACGGCTGATTTCAGTGATGGTTCAAAAATCAACGGGGGTTAGAAACAGTTCTTGAATTCAGTTGCCTTTGGATTCCTGGATCAGGTATCGCCCATGATGGAGTGATCTCTTAATCGTGTGATTAAAAATGTTGGATGCTGCAATGGCCTTAAGATGTTAATGTTAATGTTGTAATAGCCACTAAGCCGCTGGTTGTAAGTTGTGTGCTATGTGTAGTGCCTAAACACCATTTCCTACCGAGGGTGTCAAAGAAGCACATTGGCATATTTGGAAAATGCAGTGGTCATTGTTCAGTTGTTGACTTAAATTCTTGGGCTGCTTTTGAACCTGCTTTTTTCCTTCCTTCCTTCCTTCCTTCCTTCCTTCCTTCCTTCCTTCCTTCCTTCCTTCCTTCCTTCCTTCCTTCCTTCCTCTCACCCTCCTTTCTTTCTTTCTTTTATATATAAAATTTATTGGCCACCCATCTTTCTCTTTCT
>NW_020717094.1:134797-145096 GCF_900518725.1 Notechis scutatus | reverse complement strand
TTCAACTTGGTGGGTTGGTTTGGTTGGTTCTTCAACTTCAACTTGGTTGGTTGGTTTGGTTGGTTCTTCAACTTCAACAAAAATGCCCAGGAACTGACTGTAATCATACTTAGATAGAGCCCAGGTGGCCACAGAGGTTAGAATTGCAGGCTAATTCTGCCGACCGGCAGCAGTTCGATCCTGACTGGTTGCTTCTCTCTTTGATGAGTTTCCATCCGTTGCTTCTTGCCCTGCCTTCAGGTACTTTGGAGAACAAGTTGACCCCCTCTTCTTTGTGGTAGACTTCCTGATTTTTTGACCCCAAGTTAAGCTACTGATCTTGCAAGTTCTGCATCTTCAACCCCCATAGTCTGCATTTCATATTGTTTGCCTGGACACCCAAGCCCTTTGTAATCGTACCAACAAGACATTTGAAAATTAAGTAAATTAGAAAATTGGAATAACGGAGTTGGAAGGGACCTTGGAGGTCTTCTAATCCAGCTCTCTGCTCAGGAAGGAAACCATATAATATTCCAGACAAATGGTTGTCCAGTCTCTTCTTAAAAACCTCCAGTGATGGAGCATTCACAACTTCTGAAGGCCAGTTGTTCCACTGATTAATTGTTCTAACTGTCAGGAAATTCCTTCTTAATTCTAAATTGCTTCTCTCCTGGATTAGTTGCTAATCAAGGAGGATATGGAGTGATTGTTATCCTTCTCAGTCACTACCATTCCTCCTGAGGACTTAATTGACTGAACAGTTGGGAACAACAAACTGAGTATGTCCTAAATTTGGTTCTCATTAGCTACAGGAACTGCACTTCTGTCTAACTTAAAACACAGCCAAGAAATTGTGCTTGCTGAGCCCGATGATAAATGTACATTCTACTTTTCAGAGAAGGAGCTGTCATAGCACTCGTCAAACATTTGAGGGTTCTGATGAAAAGTGCAGTTTGACAAGGGAACCAATTGTCACGGGAAATGGCCTAAGAGCTGTGTCATGTTGAAGTCCAGTACGACAATCGGTTGTTGGAAACGTAAAACTGGTTTCTTGAATTAAACCATGGATTATCCTAGATGGCTCGAACTCCTGTGATGCTACCCGCGGTCTGCAGTCTAAATATTGAGTGTGAAAAAGCAATTTAGTGAAATTCTATACCAGCAATGGGACTTCATTTGTGAGTTAAGAGTGAGTAGCTTTGGATGGCCCAAGTATAAATGTTCAGCATAAGAGGAAGTGAGATTAGGAAACCGGTTAAGAATTCCCTTTTGGCAACGGGTTCCAAGCAGAGATCAAAACAAACTGGAATAAAATTCTTTCGCCTTTGAGTTAAGCTTAGAGTTGTTATTTAGCCCTCCGAGGATTTAGTATGTCCAGATTGCCCTCCGTATAAGGTAAATTGTTGTGATAGAGCGTGCGGTCCAAATGGCACTTTGTACGGAGGAAAGAGAAGAGTTGTGGCTGTTTAGATAGAGGTAGTGATAAACTAGGGACTGTGTCCCAGTGTTTGTGGCAGCTTGGCTCAAGTCCTGCACTTTTGTGAGCTCCCTGTTTTGACTCAAAAGCAGAGGAAGGATCGACAGATAAAAATCTATTTATTTTCACAGTGGCTAAGAAGGTCTCAGCCAGAGAGTGACTTCAGAGCTAAGAAAACTCTAGTGCAATGGGCAACTTAAAAACGGCAGATTTGGGGCTGTTGGTTTGAGCTCCGAGCTTGGCGATTTGGTTGCAAACGTTTCGTCACCATTCAAGGAGACGTCGCCCGTCCGCTTTGAGTTGGGCTCGTCTGTCCGAGTACCGACCTTTAAACACTGTTTTTACGTGATGCAAATTGGTGAGTGTTGTTTGTTCTGATACATTTCGGAGCATGAGCTATCGTGTTTCTGTTTATCGTGACTCGTCTTTATGACGGTCCCGGGATCACATGATCCCCTTTGGTGATCCTCTGACAAGCAAGGTCAATGAGAAAGCCAGATTTACTCAACAACCAGGTTACTAACAGTGGCTCCCTTAACAACAGCGGCAAGGAAAGTCGTAAAATGGGGCAAAGCTAACTTAAAAGTCATTTCACTTAGCATCAGAAACGTTGAGCTCGATTGTGGTCATAAGACAAGGACTACCTTACTATGTTTCTTCCCGTCCTTAGTGGTGGTACCTGCATTCAAGTCTTTTTTTCTGAGACCTCCAAGTGGGGTTTATCAGTTCAAAGCAGGGGTAGCCATTGGGCACCAAAGCAAATATTATACTACTGAGAAGATTGCCTGCCAGAAGTTGGGGGTGGATTAGCGAATGTTTTTCTTGCTTAACCACTAAAATCCTTATTTGGAAAAAAGTCTCCTCTGGTTTTGATTAGAATTTTGCGATTCCCTCTGGAGTTTTGGTGGCCGAGTTAGATCCTCAGCCCAGAAAATATATGTTTGTGTATTAGTAGAAAGAAAACTAAGCATTTATTCTATCTCTCTGAAATACAGTTGAAGGGGAAAGAACAGTGTGTTCTTCTGGAAGAATAATTAACACCCATAAACCTTGGTCAATCAATTTTGTTTTTTATTCAGTCCATCATTATTCTGCATCCAGGATAAGTACACATAGTGTTCAGTTTTTATTTTTTTTTAGAAAAGGAAGCTTTAAAATGAAAACCTAAAACTTTCTGTGCTGTAATTGAAACCTTTATTTAAAAACGGGAGGGGTGTTGTACTCTGTCTTGAAGAATTTAGCTCTGCTGAACCCAGAGAGAGAAATACAATTGAAGGCAGTTCTGGGAGGAAACATTTTGTGGTAACTAGGATACAGCAAGCCCCACACCGTTAGTAGTTGGCTCGTGTTGGAAGTTGTAAACATTGGAACACATTTTCAAAAATGGAAAGATTGCAGCCCCCCCCCTCCCCCGGTCTGTTGTTGGTTGCAGTGTCAAGATATAAGAGGCATCATGCAATGACCCAAAGGCGCATGGCACAAAGGCAAGACAGTCACATAAGCAAGAAGAGTCCCTTTATAACCTCCAACTTTGCCCCCAATGTCCAGGTTACCTTCGGCTGGAGAAAAACTCTCCCAGGAAGGGTCTTTAAGTGGAGAAAATTCAGTCCAAAAACAAAGTACATACAAACTGTGACTAAAAATCCACACAAACCATGCTGCAATAATTAACTTGACAGGGCAGGAGAAGGAATTGCAGGCTTGAAAGGGCAGCAAAACACACATAGTTGGGAAGACGCTAGGAACCCAGATAAGCCTCGACAATACCAGATAATTCATAATTTGCTCCCAACAGTTTGCTATGTGCAACGTCCCCTTTAAAACACTGTGTTCCCAACTGCAGCTAATGAAGGGAATCAGGGCCCTTTCCTCCCCCGTAAGCCACGTAACCCATGTTATCCCTTCTCCGTTCCTCCCTGCGTGCCCTAGGATGAAGAGTGGGTGGGCCTGGGTCTTCCTCCGAATTCCCTCTCCCTTGTTCTACCTCTCCCCTGCTCTGCCCAGACGGACTTTGCCCTTCCCTGGTTTCTTCCACAGCCAACGGAGCCACACTCCCACTCCCTGTCGGCTGCCCCTCCGAATCAGATTCCAACAGGGACATGACACATCAGCTGCTATAGCCAAGCAGTTAGCAACTCTACTCTTGTTCTGGAGGAAGAGGAAAGCAGGAGATAGGACATGGGGAAGACAATGGAGCAGCTACCAAAGAGGGAACATCTCCTTGGCTTGCAGATGTGGCAGTTGAAGGATGTTGTTTCAGATTGGCCATACCCTGCCAAGTCTGGGTGGTGGGTTTTGGGTGGCAGGAAGTACTTGGTGTTGGTGATATGGTGGCGGATAGGTAGAAAGCTCCTAGCGTAGACCTGTTGTTGTTTTTTAAGATGTCCATTACAACCAATGTCTATGGAGATTCTCAATCATCCAAGTCATGATTGTCCCAAAGGTGGCTTTTCCCCCCCAAAAGACAACCAGACTTTCCTGGGTTGTTTGGGGTGGGGGGGGGTTGGGGTGGGGTTGGAAAATGTTTTGCTTCTCAACTAAGAAGCTTCTTCAGACATGAATGAAGGAGAGAAGCAATCTAGAACTAAGGAGGAATTTCCTGACAGTCAGAACAATTAATCTGTGGAACAGCTTTGCCTTCAGAAGTTGTGAATGCTCCAACACTGGAAGTTTTTAAGCAGAGCTTGGACAACCATTTGTCTAGAATAGAATAGGGTTTCCTGCCTGAGCAGGAGGCTGGACTAGAAGACCTCCAAGGTCCGTTCCAGCTCTGTTATTCTCTACTCCTCTCCTCCCTTCCCTTCCCTATTCGATTCTGTTCTATTTCTGTTCTATTTCTGTTCTGTTCTATTTTCTATTCTATTCTATTTTCTATTCTATTCCTTCTCTTTTCTTTCTTACTCTCTTCTATTTCTATTTCTCTTCTCTTCTCTTCTATTCCCTATTCCATTCCATTCTAATGATCATTGACCAGTTAGCTCAAAATAATCTGCATTCCAGTTTGTTCTCCTTTGAGCTTATCAAAAAAAGAATTTTTTCCAGTTCCTCTTCCTTGGATTCTTCAGGGGTGCTGCAAACAATCTGTGGTTTGTTTGCAAGCTGATCAGTCCCTTTAGGTTGGTTTGTTTTGACATCCCCTCCTCTTGATTGTTTAAACAAGATAAGGGAAGCCCAGGAAGTGCCTTTAGGAATGTGGTATTTTGTTGATTGAATTCCAGAAATTGATAAAGTTTACCTTAACTGCCCCCTTTTCTTGAGCTGACCCTTGTCTGGAACGTTTCCATTTTATTATTGATGAGTTGTTAGATTTTTATCCTGACTTTTGTTCAGGAACCCAAAGTTCCTGTGTAGGATGTGTCATGTTTCCTCTTATTTATTAATTAATCTATATGTATAAAAGCAAAATGCCACTCACACGTCATCACAAAATCTCCAGAACCGTCAAGCCTACAAACTTGAAATTGGACACGTATGTTCCTCTTGGCTTCTAGGGGCTCACTAAGAAAGGGTTTTTCTAATGACCATCAGAGCATTTAGAGTATTTCCTATATTATCATTATTATTTACATGCTCTGATGCTCAGGAGTTCTACTCCCCCTCCCCACCTGAAAAAAGAAATCTCTTCCAAAGGCAAAACATAAGCAGAGGAGAGGAGATTCAGTCTCAGTTTCACAGCAGCACCAAGCATCTTTAGTACAGAACAGTTGAGCTAAGCCACGCCTAGGCTCCTTGCTGTCTCCTTCTTGCTCACACAGCAAATACTGTTTCAATTTCCAAACAGCCCTCAACTCTCTCACACACGGACAGGACGCTAGCCAGATGAATACCGATGGATGCTGGCAGGCAGAGACAGAATTTTTTCCCCCTTATTTTCCTCCCAAAAAGCTAAGCTTTAATTTCGTAGCGAAGCACGGGTATCGAGCTAGTTTAAAATAAAAGAGGACTGATGGATGTCAAAAAGCAAACCATAAACCCTGCATCTCTATTATAATTATTATTAAACTCCTGAAGGTAGGATTTAATTTTAAAAAACGTAGAGATTTGGAGGAAAATACGAAAGGACAGGGCACAATTGAAATTTACGGGTCCCATTGTGAGCTAGATACAAAGATGGTGCTAATCTCTGTTCATCTTGGGTGTTGATTGCTGGGAAGGAGGTGTTGTTGGTCTTTTGGCTTCCTCTTTAGCTTTTTGATTGTCTCTTTTGAATAGTGTGTAGATCTTGTTTATCTGTATGTGTTTGTTGAGGGCTGATGTGTCTGAATGCCAGACTTCCAGGAATTCTCTCTAAAGTTTTGGATTTGGATTGCCTAAAGTTGAAACTGTGATCATGGGTTGTGCTATTAATGCGTTTGCCATTTTAGTGAATCGGTTTTAGCAAGGCTAAAGTCTATTATTATTATTGTTACTATTACTATTTAATCTTTGATGAGATTCACATCGTTTGGGACTGGTTGATAGCTCAACAGCTCAAGTCCTAACCCAAGGACCTAGGAACTGCTCAGGTAGCGTCGGAGGATATAAGCTGTTCCAAGTAGGGTGTTTTTTTGTAGAATTAATCCTGATAAATTCAGGATTTCCAAATAGCGAGGCAGCCCTTTAGGTATGGCTCCCAGGGCTCCAATTACAATTGGAATAACACACCATTTCTTTTTCCAAAGTCGCTCAACTTCAATTTGTAAGTCCCGATACTTTGTGATTTTTTCTTGCTGCATGTCTGCAATTCGTGCATCACCAGGTATTGCAATGTCAGTGAACCAAACCTTTTTCTTTTCAACTATTGTTATGTCAGGTGTGTTGTGGGCCAAATGCCTGTCCATCTGAATTCTGAAGTCCCACAAAATCTTGATTTTTTCATTCTTCAGAACCTTCTCAGCCTGATGTTGCCAGTAGTTGTTACTATACTCAAATCCAAACTTTTGGCACAGTGTCCAGTGAATGATTTTAGATGATGATGATGATGATGATTATTATTATTATTATTATTATTATTATTATTATTATTATTATTAAATTGAATAAAGGATAATAATTCTAACTTTCTTCCATATTCTCCAGATATTACCGCCTCCTCTTTTTTTCTTGACTCCAGTTCAAGTTGAGAGAAATGCAGCTGCTTCTAGAAAAATATTAGAAACTCGTCATCAAATTATTTAAATGCATGAGACTTGGATTCCCAGACATAAATCCACCACTTGAATGACAGTGCGCATAATGGAGCATTAAAATTATCTCACACATATTTTTTTGCCAGAGTGTAGATTTTGCACGAAGTGGTGGAAAACAGTAGATCAGGGATGGGAATATAACAACCATCTGTTGCAAAAATAAAAATAAGAGAATGGGGAATTCACTTGAAATCTCCAGTTCTGAAGTAACCTGTACATTTTTTGAATGACAAATTTGGGTTTTCCAAGCGAGGCTAAGTACATCAGAAGCTTAAATTAGTCTCGTGAGCTTTGCACAAAGCAACTTCGTCTTAAGCCTTAAAGAACATTTAACAAACACGGTGCAAGCCTGAGTGAACATTTGCAGACAGCAGCATTTATAATAAAAAGATCTGCTTAAATTAAAAAATTAAGGAACTTTCATTCTGTCGCCAGTTGTATTTTACTCAAAGACAAATGTTGTTTTCGGCGTACAGAAAAGTTCCTACCTAGGAGAATGTGGAGGGGTGGGAGAGATACATCTTGACTTACAAAACAATTGAGCCCAAAATTTCTGTCGCTAAGCGAGACAGCTCAGTGAGTTTTGCCATCATAAACATGAATCCAATGTCAAGCATCTGAATTTTGATCCCGTGACTATGGGGATGGGACGACGGTTGTAAGCATGAAAAACGGTCGTAAGTCCCTTTTTTCAGTGCCGTTGTAACATGGAACGGTCCCTAAACGGAACTGTTGTAAGTTGAGGGCCTCCTGTGCAGTATGTTGTGTTTGGGGCTAAAAGCAAAGGCAGCCAAATGCAAAAAAACCTCCCCATCGCCCCCCATGTTCTGAAGACCGACAAAATTGCCCCGGCTGGTCGCACACATAGTTAAAATGCTTTTTGTGGGTTTCTTCTTTTGCTTTCTGTGGGTTTTGTTTTTTTGCAAGGCAGCCCCATTTAACATTTCAGCTGGCTCTCGGCCTCCCGGTGGGAATTTCCTCCTGGGTGTTATCCAGTGAGCGATCCGTTTCTCATCGCCAAATCTTGGACGTGAACTTCCTGATACACGGGAAGCCTCTCTCGCTTGATGAATAACACCGGTTAACCCGTCGCCAAGGCTGCAGACAAGCAAGAGAGAGAGAGAGAGAGAGAGAGAGAGAGAGAGAGAGAGAGAGAGAGAATATATGCGTATCCGGTGCTGAGTAAGTCCAGATGGTCTCTCAGCCGTTATCTCAGCCCTTTGCTCTGTGGTGAAGGAAATCCTATTTGTGAGTCAAGGGTTGTGAGATACTGGCTCTTTGGCGGTGACATTTCATTCCTCGGTGACTTCCTGGAGCGGGGAATCGGAGCAAAAGCACCTAGTAGTCCCTGGGCTGCCATCTCCAGCAATTCAACAAAGGTTTCCAGATGGATGTACCCAGTGGTGGGATTCAGAAAATTTTTACTACCGGTTCTGTGGGCGTGGCTTGGTGTGGCTTGGTGGGCATGGCTTGGTGAGTGTGGCAAAGGGTTATTGCAAAATCCCCATTCCCTCCCCAACCCCACTAACCTGCTTTCCAGCTCCGTTCTCCTGTGCGGAGCAACCAAAGAAGACCCAGCCGATCAGGAGACAGAGAAGAGGTGGGGTTGGCGGGGCCAGTCAGAGATGGGATTGCTCAAAATTTCCACTACCAGTTCTCCAGATCTGGTCTGAACCAGCTGAATGCCACCTCTGATCTATATCTACCTATCATTTCTATCTGTCTATTGTTAATGAATATCTATCTATATCATCTATCTATCATCTATATTGTATGTCTGTCTATCTATCTTCTATCTATATCAGTGGTGGGATTCAAAAAATTTTTTACCACCAATTCCGTGGGTGTGGCTTAGCTTGATGGGCATGGCAAGAGGAAGGATACTGCAAAACCCCATTCCCTCCCCACCCCACTAACCTGCTTTCCAGCTCCGTTCTCCTCTGCAGGGCACAGAGGTGGGATTTACTGGTTCTCCCAACTACTCAACGTTTACGCTACCCGTTCTTCAGAACCAGCTGAATCCCACCTCTGCTGGGCTGCCACCTCCAGCAACTCAACAGAGGTTTCCAGATGGATGTTCCCAGTGGTGGGATTCAAATAATTTAACAACCAGTTCTCTGCCCTAATAACCAGCTGGGTGGACATGGCCAAAGCAGCACTCGGCCTCCCGCACCACCACCACCCCCGGGAGCAAAAATGGGCCACAAAGGGAGGCCACACTACGTCCTCCGCACCCTGTTTTCAGCCTAGCGGGCCTCCCTGCACTTACCTGGGAGCCAAAACGGGGCGTGTAAGGCACTCCTTACAGGGGCCAGCCAGCAATTTAACAACTGGTTCGGCCGAAGTGGTGCGGACCGGTTGAATCCCACCACTGGGCGTACCGCTTTATAAGGCCTTGGTAAGACCACACTTGGAATGCTGCGTCCAGTTTTGGTCACTATGGTATAAACACGAGGTTGAGACTCTAGAAAGAGTGCAGAGAAGAGCAACCAGGATGATGAGGGGACTGGATGCTCAAAACAGTTGCAGGAACTGGGCCTGGCTAGTCTAGGGAAGAGAAGGACGAGCGGTGACATGATAGCAGACTTCCAATATTTGAGGGGCTGCCCCAGATAGGAGGAGGGGGGTCAAGCTATTCTCCAAGGCACCTGAAGGCACAACAAGGAGCAACGGATGGAACCTCATCAAGGAGAGAAGGAACCTGGGACTAAGGATGAATTTCATAACCGTGAGAACAATTCACCAGTGGTACCAGAAGTTGTGGCTGCTCCATCACTGGAGGCTTTTAAGAAGGGATTGGACCTCCGTTTGTCTGGAATGGCATAGGGTCTCCTGCTTGAGCAGGGGGTTAGACTAGAAGACCTCCAAGGTCCCGTCCTGCTCTGTTAGATTTCGGTCAGCTAGAAATCTGCAAGGGACGCACCTGGATGGCTGCGTTAATTGCGCTTGGCGTGAGATGTGTACAAAACACATCTTTAAATAACAACTCCATTAAAGAGGCCAGGGAGGGTTGCACATCTGGACTCTGTAGTGATGTCATCTGGCTGATGCTGGGATCGTTTCCTTCTTTCTGGGCTATTGTTCTGTCCACTTCCCCAGAGGCAGGTTTGTTTCATCTGCTCTCCAAAGCTCTCTCATGGTATCGGGTATTCTTTCTTCAGTAACCCTTAACTCTCGCAAGTAGATAGTAAAAAATCTACAGTGAAATGAGGGATTGGTTGATGGCAAAATGAGTGGCAAAAAAAACATTTTAAGAAAGTTTGCGGGGAATATAAACATCAGTTTTTCTTTAAGCAGAAAAATGAAGTATATGTTACGAATATCACCCCTTTAAATCTGCATTTGTATCTCTATCTACATCCCATCTATCTATCTATCTTCTATCTATCATGTATCATCTCTCTGTCTATCTATCTATCATCTATCAATCTCTGTTGATCTATCTTCTATCTATCATACATCATCTATCTACCTATCTATCATCTATCTATCTATCTATCTATCTATCTATCTGCTATCATGCATCATCTATTTATCTATCTATCTTCTATCACACATCATCTCTGTCTATCAATTATCTATCAATCTCTATTGATCTATCTTCTATCATGCATCATCTATCTATCTCTATCTTCTATCTATCATCTATCTCTATTGATCTATCTTCTATCATGC
>NW_020717094.1:109162-134787 GCF_900518725.1 Notechis scutatus | reverse complement strand
TATCTTCTATCTATCATCTATCTCTATTGATCTATCTTCTATCATGCATCATATATCTATCTATCTATCTATCTCTATCTATCTTCTATCATGCATCATCCATCCATCCATCCATCAGTCTATCTATCTATCCATTTCTAAATGTACCTGGTCCTCATATGATAGGCTGCAAACCAGTTGATAAATGATATCTTTCAATAAATCAAAACTATTACAACAAATATATAGATTATTCTGTGTATTTTATGGCAGAATATGAACAGAAGGTTTGATCATCAGCTTCTCCTGTCTATCCCTTTTCGAATCTCGGAAAGCTGTCATTTTACAAATCATGCTACTATCGTGAAGCATCATTTGTTTTCCAGAGTGAATACTGTATGTTTTCCATTTAACCATCCCTAAAAAAGTTTTTTTTAAAGGCAGACACAGCAATAGCTCAAATTTATTCAGGAATGCATTCAGATGTTTAAACATTGAGGCAATGGGTGGTGGGGCCAGTACGGAAGTTAAAGCAATATGTTCTCAACCTTGGCAACTTTAAGATGTGTGGAACGTCAATTCCCAGAATTCCCCAGCCAGCTGGGGAATTCTGGGAATTGAAATCCATTCATCTTAAAGTTGCCAGGATTGAAAAATAGCACTTTAGAGAATGAACTGACAGATCACATTTTGTAAATGCCTACACCCATCGATTTGTGTGTTTGTGTGTGTATGTGAGTCCCCTTTCGTCATGCTGTCACACTCCTACTGCACCTTTGTAGGACAAAAAGATGCCTTCCCTTCAGCATTACAACATTGTCAAACCCTTGTCAACTTGTGTGGGTGTTTTAATTTGAAATCCTGCTATTAGGGAACCCTGAAGAAATCCAACGTAAATTAATAATTTCTGAACACGGCGTGGGAAGATGGCGAGGCTGTGAGTAAGAGACTAGCAAAGACATATAGTTAGAGCTGAAAACCCGTCCGGGCCTTGATGATGTCAGTTTGGCAGAGAGTTGCAAAACTTTTTGATGTCAAAGGATCACAACTCCATATTGCTGAATTCTGACCTTCCTGGATGGAAGTCCCTGATGGACTTCCAGTTTTCCTGTTTCCTATTTTGAGCTTGGCAGAAGCACTGCTATCTCAGTTGTGGAATTTTCCTGTGTTTTGCTAAAAACAAAACGTTTTTACGTCGGGGAATGCACATCTAGCCTCCTTCAGGATGCTCACATTCCTGTTGGTTGTGGGAATGCTTGGAAGGTGCTGGTTTGTTTTCCATGTGTACCACATCCAAGACGTATACTCCTATACTCCACGGTCTCCCTAATCATGGAAATGCAACTTGCACACAAGGCCTGTTTCGGTTATTGCAATGGGGGGTGTGATAGACACAGATTGCTACTGTAAACCCAGTTTGAGTCAAGGGACATGGACGCTTGTGAGCAATCGATCAGAACAGAGCTGGAAGGGACCTGTGAGGTCTTCTAGTCCAGCCCACTGCTCAAGCAGGAGACTGTCTACTATTCCAGACAAGTGGCTGTGCAATCTCTTCTTAAAAACCTCCAGTGATGCAGCAGCCACAGCTTCTGAAAGGCAAGCTGTCCCACTGGTTATTTGTTCTCACTGTTAGGAAGTTTCTCGATGATGATGATGATGATGATGATATCAGAATAGATCTGGAAGGGACCTTGGAGGTCTTCTAGTCCAGCCCCCTGCCCAAGCAGGAGACCTTACACCATTTCTGACAGATGGGAGTCCAATCTCTTCTTGAAAGTCTCAAGTGAGGAAGCTGCCACAAGCTCCTCCACAGGTTGATGGTCCTCACTGTCAGAAAATTCCTCCTTATTTCTAGGTTGAATCTCTCCTTGATCAGTTTTCCACCCGTTATTCCTCATCTGGCCAAAGGCGCTTTAGAAAATAGCTTGACCCCCTTCCTCCTCTCTGTGGCAGCCCCTCAAATATTGGAAGACTGCTCTCCTGTCCCCCCTGGTCCTTCACTAGTTTAGACAGACCCAGGTTTCAGTTGCCATGCCAAGTTTCAGTCGTGCCGAATCTTGGCCATTTCTCTGGGCCAGGTGTCTCCACATCTTCTGATGTTGCACTGCTTCTTTGAGTCGTTCTATGCGCTGGTCGGTTTCAGCTTTGATGGTGTCCAACTATCTTGGTCTTTGGCGGCCTGGTTTCCTTTTATTGCTAACTCTTCCCAACCTCATTGCTTTCTCCAGTGAATTCCCTTGCATGACATGGCCAAAGTAAGTGAGACTTTTCTGATGTTTGCCTCCCAGTGACACGTCTGGTGTTGTACGCTCTGATGCTGGCTTGTTGGTCACCTTTGCTGTCCAAAGAAGACCCTTTCTCCAGCATCACAGCTCAATCGAGTCGATGCAATATCTCTCCAGTTTGGTTGTCCCGTTTTGTTGTCCGAAAGCCATCCCACCTGGCTGCAGAGGTGTGTCAGCTGCACTAACGCCACCGTTGTTCCCCAACAGGTTCTCAAGAGTCCGACAGTTCTCAGTCTGCCAAGAAAGACATGCTGGCTGCCTTAAAATCCAGACAAGAAGCCCTGGAGGAGACGCTGCGCCAACGCCTGGAGGAACTGAAGAAGCTGTGTCTCCGGGAAGCGGTAAGCAGCAGAGATGCTTCCCTTTGAAAGCACGTGGTTCACGCAATCGAATTATGAAAATAAGGATGACGGGGAAATAGGGAAGGGGAAGAGCGGCATAGGTGCAGGGGCAAAGGGAAGGGAAGGAGAGGAAGAGAAAGGAGGAAGGGGAAAGGAAAGGAAAGGAAAGGAAAGGAAAGGAAAGGAGGAAGAGGAAAGGAAAGGAAAGGAAAGGAGGAAGGGGAAAGGAAAGGAAAGGAAGGAAATGGAATGGAAAGGAAAGGAGGAAGGGAAAAGGAAAGGAAAGGAAAGGAAAGGAGGAAGGGGAAAGGAAAGGAGGAATGGAAAAGGAAAGGAAATGAGGAAGGGGAACGGAAAGGAAAGGAGGAAGGGAAGAGGAAAGGAAAGGAAAGGAGGAAGGGAAGAGGAAAGGAAAGGAAAGGAAAGGAAGGAAATGGAAAGGAAAGGAAGAAGGGAAAAGGGAAAAGGAAGGGAAGAGGAAAGGAAAGGAAAGGAAGGAAGGGAAAGGAGGAAGGGAAAAGGAAAGGAGAATGGAAAAGGAAAGGAAAGGAAGGAAATGGAAAGGAAAGGAAAGGAAAGGAAGAAGGGAAAAGGGAAAAGGAAGGGAAGAGGAAAGGAAAGGAAAGGAGGAAGGGGAAAAGAAAGGAAGGAAAAGGAAAGAAAAGATCCAACTTTTTGAGCATAATAACCACAGAATAAAATTACAACCTCCATTTTTTAACTTCACCAATTTAACAAATACTACAACAATTCTATAACAACCAACTGTACAAATCAGCAAAACTCAATGTCAGTTGTTTTTTTTTCCTGTCTCAAGCACAAAGTCCAGAAATGGTTTCCAAGTAGAAGCAAAGCTGGATGGGATCTTTTCTCTAATTAAAGCAGACAATTTTGCTCTCTGCTAACTCCCATCGCTTTCCATCCATTCTTGTATTGGGAGCGTTGGGAGGGGCAGCAGAGATGCTTATAATCCTACCCTTGAGGTTAGTTGGGCCCAACATGATCCTTTCAGAGGATCATGGCTATCCTCCAGAGGTGGTCTTCGGCCGGTTTGGACCTGTTCTAGAGAACCGGTAGCAGAAATTTTGAGTAGTTTGGAGAACCGGCCAATCCCACCTCTGACTGGCCCCGCCAACCCCATCTATTCTCTGCCTCCCATCGAGCCCCAGCTGATCGGCTGAGTCTCCTTTGGTTGCCCTGCCCAGGAGAACGGAGCTGGAAAGCAGGTCAGTGGGGTGGGGGAGGGAAGGGGGATTTTACAGTATATCCTTCCCCTGCCACGCCCACCAAGCCACACCCACACAACCTGTAATTAAAAAAAATTGGAATCCCACCGCTGCTATCCTATCTGAATTCTCTCCATGGCTGTCATCAAATCATCTGAATAAAATAAAATAAATCAGCCCTTTTTCTCCAGAAGATAGAAGGACGAATCAGCCCGGGAATGAATGCCTTGCCCGTTGTGTTAAAATAGACAATTAAAAAAATAGTGTGGGAAATGAAGCCTTTGACCACACCCCTGGGCCCTGCCTGGTTCGTCTCCTATAAATAGGAAGGCCAAAGGGCAGATTTGACTCTTTTAATATACCGCAGGCCTGAGTTTAATTGAAATGGATCCAGTTTTTATTCGCTGGGCGCAGATGAGTGTGCAGTTTGTTTGTTTATCTGATTTATACCGCACCTTTCTCCTTAAGGGACCGACAGGCATGGAAAAATAGTTAGATGATCCATAATTAAATATGCATTTGACTGAGTTGCAGTCATTAAATTTTATTACTCTTGCAGACCAATGTAATTAAAAAGGTTGTTTGTATTTATTTTAAATGATTGTCCGGACGATTTAAATTTTGCTTCGGCAGGAAACTCGGCAAAGTTTTCCACCTTGTTTTTGTTTTTTTAATTATATTTTTAAATTTTTTTAACATGCAATAAATCCATTCAATTTCAATCGTGTGTTGATTAGGTACATATTTCATGTGCTTAACAATTACTAATAATATTCTTCTTAACTGTATAGCCATATAATAATAATAATGATGATGATAATGATGATGATGATAATAATAATAATAATAATAATAATAATAATAATAATAATAATAATAATAATGATAATCACATTCCCATATATACAGTATAACATAAGTAAAATACAGTATATCTATTACACTAGTTTCTCTTATTGCTTTGTAATGATGTCTAATCCCTTTTAATTAATTTTATTTTCCAGCCATTTATAAAACACAGTCCCATACCATGTAATTAATATTCAGATTCTTCTTTTTCTTTGATTGCTAATGTTAATCTTGTCATTTCTGCACATTCAAATATTTTTTTCAATTATTTTTCCCTCTATCCTGCTTCGGCAGGAAACTCAGCAAGTTTTCTACCTTGTGAACATGAAATCTATTTGTCTCATCTTGCATAATTTTTGTCCCCTAAAAAGAGGAAAAAGCAGCATAGATCAGCCAGCACCTGATTCTTGAAAAATCTTGTTCGGTCTCTGTTCCTTCCAAATTCCACGGATAGAGCGGCATATATTTTCCATGACTGGTTCCCCGTTAGTCCTCGCCTTAACGACTGCCATTTGAGCCCAAAATTTCCATCGCTGAGCGAGACGGTTTGCCCTGTTTTTACAACCTTTTCTTGCCACTGCGGTTCAGTGAATCACCATTTGTTAAAGTTAGTCACCTGGTTGTTAAGTGAATCGGAAATGTCCAAAGGTCGCAAAAAGGGGGTGGCGTGACAAACCCCCCCCCCCACACCCCCAGGACACTGCAACTGTCAAAAGTACATGCCAGTTGCCAAGCTTCTCAATTTTTGATCACATGACACACACACCCAGGGATGCTGCCATGGTCGTGAGTGTGACACCCGGACGTAAGTCGTTGCACCTTTAAACACAACACTATTATTCTGACCAAGGCTTCCTGAGACCATAATTAAGCACACGCTTAGTTAAAACAACTCTCATTTTATTTCAATGCTGGGAATTATGTTCATTCCTAGCCTGTCCCAAACAGTCCCTCGAGATAAGCACCCACCTTTCTCTCCTTTGAATTGCTGCCAACAACTAAAGTGCCAAATGAATTATAAAAAGCTAAATGGGGCACAAAGTCCACACAGAGCTTCCAGGTTTAATCTGAACAGAGCGAACAACTTTGCTTCCTGCAAAGGTTTCTCTCCCTTTGCCTGTCCTTAATCCCTTATGGGAGAGGCAATCACCTCCAAGCCTTACTCCTGAGTTGCCCCTTTTTTCTTAGCTGCTCTTGCCTTCTGGAAACTCTGTGCATACACGCACTGGGAACAAGCTCCCCTTATTCCTCTTCCTCGCTACTGCCAGACTCTAGAGGCTCCGGAGGCAGCACTCCACTCCCAGATGGTCCTGGCCCCATCTCTGCATCGGACGCAGGACCCTCGTCCGAGTCCTCTCCAGACTCCTGGACTGGTCCCCGTTCTTCCCCACTGTCCGATTCTGCTGCCATGTGCACAGGCTACCGGCAAATCACAACAACTATCCAACAACAGGATCTTTCCATTGATTTTGCTAGACCAATCCTCGAATCCAGCTCATCAGTCTGGAACCCGCACTGCATATCGGATATTAACACAGTCGAGAGAGTCCAGAGATATTTCACGAGAAGAGTCCTCCACTCCTCTACTTGCAACAGAACACCTTATGCCTCCTGAGTTGAAATTTTAGGCTTAGACAACCTAAAACTACGCCGCCTTCTGTCTGACCTAAGCGTAGTACGTAAAATTATCAACTGTTGACCTCACCCCATTCCTAAGAGGTCTGCAAGGGGCGTGCATAAGCACCCAACATGCCTACCGTCCCTGTCCTAATGTCTCCTTTTTATTCTTATCCATTTCATGTAAATAGAATAGAATAGAATAGAATAGAATAGAATAGAATAGAATAGAATAGAATAGAATAGAATAGAATAGAATTCTTTCTTGGCCAAGTGTGATTGGACACACAAGGAACCTGTCTTTGGTGCAAATGCTCTCAGTGTACATAAGATAAAAAATAAAATACATTCATCTAGAATCATAAGATACAATACCTAGTGATAGTCAGAATAGAATAGAAATAGAATACAATAGAATAGATATTGGAATGAAGAATTAGAAGAGAAGAGAAGAGAAGAGAAGAGAAGAGAAGAGAAGAGAAGAGAAGAGAATTCTTTATTGGCCAAGTGTGATTGGACACACAAGGAATTTGTCTTGGTGCAAATGCTGCCAGTGTGCATGAAAAGAAAAGATACATTCGTCAAGAGTCCAGAATCATCAGGTACAACACTTAATAATAGTCATAAGTATAAACATAGTATCATGTTTATATTTATATCTGTTATCTAGTGCATGCTCGGCAAACAAATAAATAAAATAAAAATAAATAAATAAGATTTCCTAAATCCTGTCAATGGACGGAAATTAAAAACAAACAAGGAAGACAGCAAGAAATGCTTGACCAGTTCAACCTCATAGGCTCATTTCTTTTCTTTTTTCTTTTTTTCCTTAAATTCCCCCTTGGGTTGGAGAGTGTGACAGTGTAAGAGGTCAGCAGAGGTCACCAGAAGGGGGGGATGCCTTAACATTCTTGCTTAAAACAGCCCCCCCCCAAGCATGTAAGTAAATTAATCCTCCTCTAATCCCGCTCTAAACTCTCTTGTTACTCAGCCATAAATCACTCCAAAGACATCGATTTTCCTGTGGGAATTAAGTCTATAAACCAACCCCCCTCCAACTACTTGCAACAGCCGAGCATCGAGTTTCTGCAGGCTTCCCTTCGGTTACTCGCTCTGCTTAAATTACAGGAACCTGGATGCTAACAAGCCTGGCATTGTTTTCTCTCCTCTGTGTGTCTTTTTACACCCAAAAAAATAAAAATAAAAACCAAGTTCAAGACGAATTCATTTACTTGCAGCCGGCCCAAATCATCTCGCATGTGCGTTTCTGAAATCGGAACGTGAAGACGGCTTTTTGCAAATTTTAAGACCTTGAAGGAGGGCAGTGGGTTTTGTGGTTTTTTTGTTTTGTTTTTTTGATAACCTCATCGCATAGAAAATTTAAGAAGTGGAAATATAGACTGCTGCCGACAATTGGGGGGTGGGAAATGGATTTGGTTTTTGAGGGCGACATAAACTGTTTTTAAACCGAGATTAACCAAGAGAAGAACTTAGGGGTGACATGATAGCAATTATTCCAATATTTGAGGGGTTGCCTCAAAGAAGAGGGGGTCAACTTATTTTCCAAAGCAGCAGAAGAGGCAGGACAAGAAGCAATGGGTGGAAACTAGTCAAGGAGAGAAGCAACCTGGAATTAAGGAGAAATTTCCTCACAGTGAGGATAGTTAACCAGTGGAACTGCTTGCCACCAGAAGTTGTGGGTGCTTCATCACTGGAGGCTTTTATGAAGAGATTGGACAACCATTTGTCTGAAATAAGTTTCTTGCCTGAGCAGGGGGTTGGACTAGAAGACCTCCAAGGTCCCTTCCAGCTGTATTCTGATTGGTTTTATTTGGTCCTCTTTCTATTCCCCAGCTTGGCACCCTCGTAAATGATTCATTTCTCATAGAAGAATGGTTGGCACCTCGGTATTGTTCTCGTAACACGCCAGCCTGGTTTTCAACTCTTTGCTTCTGGTCCTGCCCAGCCTCGCTCTATGCCAACGTAATTTGGAATTTAGCACTTGATCAAATCAGACACAAAGCCAATGTTTTTACACTGAATGAAAGAGTACGTGGCAGACAAATTTATGAAGCTATTGTTTTACCCGAGCGACTTATCCCCCAAATGCCCAAGAACGTTAGGAAAGATATAAATTATTTTTAAAGTACAAAGGAGATGTAAACTTATAGACGTATGTACATCTCAACCATCATTTCTGGGGCTGCAAGCAATTGATTTTTAGATGAAGAGTGAGTCAAGAATGGGAGAGCTGGAGTTAAATGAAACCATATAAATTTGTCAGACAGACAGGTGGGTAGACATGAGAGGGGAAAAGAGAGAAGGGAGGAGGAGGAGGAAGGAAGAAGGGTGGGAAGGAAAGAAAGAGAGAGAAAGGAAGGAAGGAAAGGAAGGAAGAAAAGAAAGAGAGAAAGAAATAAGAGAAAGAAAGAAAAAGAAAGGAAAGAAAGAAAGAAAGAAAGAAAGAAAGAAAGAAAGGAAGGAAGGAAGGAAGGAAGGAAGGAAGGAAGGAAGGAAGATAGATTTCACATGGGTCTTTAAATTGGGGGTTTAAGTCAAGGGCCTTCAAACTTGACAGCTTTAAGAGTTGTGGACTTCAACTCCCAGAATTCCTCCTCCAGTCATATTAGCTCAGGAATTCTGGGAGTTGGAAGTCCATAAGTCTTAAACTTTCCAAGTTTGAAGACCCTTTTTTTAAGTCAAGCACCAAGGGGTGGGTCTTTGATCATTCAGTTGGACCCACCATCTTGGGCCCCTGGCCCACCCCAGGAATGACTTCAGTCTCTTGCAACTGGGTGGGGAGGTTACCACCATATTCTTTGCCCTCTTTTGCAAATACATTGGTGGATTCCTGAAAGGTCCCAGCTGTTGTGGTTAGCCGGCCGCAGGTGCGGACGGCTGAGGACAGCGAGGACTCAGATGAAGTGCCAGGAGCATTAGGGAGTGGACTGCTGCCTTCAGAGATTGTGGGGGCTGGCAGCAGCGATGAGGAGGTTCTGAGGAGCCTGTGCCAAGTGCAGGGCTGCTTGCAGGAAAGAGCAGTTGCAACAGCATGGGCGACTCGGGAGTAAGGCTGCAAGGTAATGGCCCCTCCTTCAAGAAGATAAAAGCCAGCTATGAAATGAACATACTTTGCAGAAGGCAAAGACGTTTTGAAACTCAGCCTCGTGGACATTCCAGTTGGTATTTGAAGACTCTTGTGTTGTAAATTATTTCTTATCTGTTGCTTTTTTGGCAGCCTGGCAAAAACTTGGCAAGGCTCTTTCTTGTCAAAGCTAATTAGTTGGAAGCAGCCTTTTATCTGTGAAGGAACAGGGTTCATAAGATGAAACATTAAAAGGTTGTACTGCTGCCTTTGTCTTGTGTTTGCTCTCTCGGAACTAGGTTTGGGTCAGAACGCCAGCATGGATTCAATGTTGTTAAGCTTGTTTTACATCCATTTGAGGCAGGGTCCCAAAGATCCCTGCGAATTAACTCCTGGCTTTGCTATGTGCTTTCAGGAACTTACTGGAAAACTGCCGAGGGAGTATCCCCTCAACCCGGGGGAGGAGCCCCCAAGCGTGAGGAGAAGAATTGGTACTTCTTTTAAACTGGATGAACAGAAAATGCTACCCAAGGGAGAGGTAAACGACCCACGGTGCACTACGATGGCCAAATACTTGGTTGCTACAAGGCTCTGGAAAATCCAGCCACCCTGTCATCCCTCTTTTTCTGTCCTTCTTTCGTCCATCTATTTATTGCCGTGCTATGAGTTCATGTTGGCTGGTGAGGGAGACCAAACTGACATGGAACCCAACCCCAAAAAGAGATCCCGTGGATCGATCATTAAACCATACTTGCTCACCTCCTCCTGCTGTTTGCTGAAGGACCAGCCTCACCATCTACCAGTCCGGCTTTCGAGGTGGAAGTTAGGAGGAGATGGATTTGAAGCAGATGGGTTTAGCAAACCTTCTCCCTCCCTTGACTGTCCCCAAAGTGCTTTTCCAAAAGGAAACTGGACTTTCTTGGGCTATCCTTTTCCTTGAAAGCATTTCACTTCTCATCCAAGAAGCTTCTGCCAGTTCTTCAGAAGGGTTTTTCAAGAAAAGGAAAAAAATCCACATTTGCCTTTTGGAAAAGCAGCTTTGGGACAATCCTGACCTGGATGACTGAGAACCTGCCGAGATATTTAGCCTTCCTTTTAATTTGACTCTTTCTATGCACTCTACTTGGGCTGTTCTTAATAATCCTAACTCTGAAAAAAAAATGCAGCAGTTGAGCTAACCGATAGGTGGATTATGGCAGGCTGGTATTTTTAAAACAAATCTCTTTTTATGACCTTGTAAATCCCTTAATTTGGAGTAAAGTTGAGGCGACTGGACGGAGCTGGGCATTTACCAGCCAGTTTCCCTTCCCAATACCTACGCAGAGCACACAGCAGATTATTTTTTTTAACGCCCTAGGAGACATGCTTGTGTTAAAAGAATTGCACCTAAAGAACTGTGTCTCTGACCATCACACCTTCTATTGTGAGTGTGTTCTGGATTTTCAGTCTGCTGGAGAATTCCTTTTGAAGGTGTCTCTAGCTGCATTAAGGATGTCGGAGCTTGTTCTCCTGGACACACACATCAATTAAATAAAGATTTGAAAGAAGTTGATGCTTATATTGTAGACCTGCCTTTTAAAGATTTCAGATATTCGATCCAGTTCTGTTTGTGTGTGTGTGTGTGTGTTTTAATTAATTTTGATAAACCACACACATGCCAGGGCAATAAAATATTGCCTTGTTACGCATGAAGGAGTGTGAGATGGATGTCTTCAGCCTGCAACGAGCCTTACAAACATTACCTTTTTTTAGCTGCACCTCAAACTGGGATTGTAAGTAGGATGCTAACAAACTCGTATCCCTTCTTGCAGAATCTCATAAGGCTGGTGATTTTGTTTTTTAACATTTTCTTTGCTTGGAACGTGCAACGGTTGTAAAGCTTCTTAAAGCCCTTTTCAGAAGTTTCAGACTCTTAGAGCTGGGGTGTGAACTTCATCCACAGTTCAAAGATCAAGTGCACTTTTTTTAAAAAAAAAATAATAAAGCTTGAGCGGTGCTTTTAATCCATCGGTGCTTTTAAATCCTTCGCTTTCTGTGGATGTGGGAGAGGTTTTTTTTTGGAGGATGGAGGAAAGCAGAAGTGTCGGAGTGGATGGGAGGGAGAAAACAGGCTGTAGCATTTATGTATTGTGTGAAATGCATTTTTAATCAGCTCGCTGTTGACAGAGATTATAAAATCTTCAAAGCGAAACTTTTAAGCACCCACAAATAATAGCTGTTGGGCCAAACGCAACAAGGGAAGAGCTGTAGTTATGGACTTAAAACAGTGCTGAGTCATCCTAAACATCAAAAGAGCTTTTTGAGAGGAGCCAAGGACAGCCATATTACCTTGATGAAGGATGAAGTCAAACCAGGCCCTTCTATTCAGATGCAGGTGGATACATTGAAATAGGAAATATCTCTTTGATGTGCAAAAGCCACAGCGGGATTAGGGGAGGGGATCATTCCCAATCAAGGGGAGAAGCTCCAATCACTCGTCTCTAATCAAGGAGAGAAGAAAACCTTAGAACTAAGGAGAAACTTCCCACCAGTGAGAACAAATCAACCGGTGGAGGGGCTTCCCTCCAGAAGTTTGTGATTGCTCCATCGCTGGAAGTTTCTAGGTCTGGAATAAAATAGGGTCTTCCCCTCAAAGGTGCTTTTTTTTCAGGAGGCCACTGGACTTCCTTGTTTTTTCTTTTGAAGACGTTTCACTTCTCATCCAAGAAGCTTCTTCAGCTCCGACAGGATGGTGGGGGAAGCTAGAAAAAAAAAATTGAGGTTGTAATGTTATCTTGTACCGTACTAAAATCAAGTCAACGCCTTTTTCTTTCTTCCCCTGTACCTCATATTTTTTTCCCCTTTCTTTTTTCTTCCCTTAATTTTCAATTTTTATTTGTATTTCATCCATTGGGGAAAGGAATAGAATAGGAATAGAATATAGAATGTAGAATGTAGAATATAGAATATAGAATATAGAATATAGAATAGAATAAATAGAATAGAATAACAAAGTTGGAAGGGACCTTGGAGGACTTCTAGTCCAACCCCTTACTCAAGGTGGAAATCCCTATACCATTTCAGACAAATGGTTATC
Organism: Notechis scutatus; assembly: GCF_900518725.1. The sequence goes on along the minus strand of NW_020717094.1, from coordinate 122,329 downwards.
CAAACTCTTCTTGAAAACCTCCAGTGATGGAGCACCCACAACTTCCACTGGTTAATTGTTCTACCTGTCAGGAAATTCTTCCTTAGTTCTAGGTTGCTTCTCTCCTTGCTTAGTTGCTTCTTGTCCTGCCCTCAGGTGCTTTGGAGAATACCTTGACTCCCTCTTCTTTGGGGCAATCCTTGAGATGTAGGAACAGATAACAGATACTCAGAGTTGGAAGGGACCTTGTAGGACATCTAGTCCAATCCCCCGCCCAAGCGGGAGACCCTAAACCATTTCTGACAAATGGCAGTCCAGGTTCCGTCACTGCTATCATGTCACCCCCAGTCCTTCTTTCCATTAAGCTAGACATCGTTTATACGATACATGATAGAAGTTTAAAGAAAAGTTCAACTTCCCTTGATAGAGGACAGTCCTATGTTTCTGTTGATCCAATGTCAATCCCGTGAAACGAAGCCAATGGAGACACCTTGAGACACGCTGACCGTTAAAACTTCTTTCCTCTCGGACAGGAAGCTGAGCTGGAACGCTTGGAAAGGGAATTTGCCATCCAGTCCCAGATCACGGAAGCTGCTCGGCGCCTGGCCAGCGAGCCCAATGTCAGCAAGAAGCTGAAGAAGCAGAGGAAGACCTCCTATCTGAACGCGCTGAAGAAGCTTCAGGAGATTGAAAATTCCATCAATGAGTACCGCGTCCGATCGGGGAAGAAGCCAACCCAAAGAGCTTCACTGATCATAGATGGTAAAGACAGTTGACCTTCCGTGATATCCTGAGACTTTCTTTAGATGGGATGGGGTTTAGAGGTTGGTACTCTGTTTCCCCCAAAATACGACCTACCCTGAAAGTAAGCCCTAGCTTGATTTTTACACATGCGCCCAATATAAGCCCTACACCCCCCAAAAATAAGCCCTAATTAAGATCCTACCCACCTGAGTGCACAGGTAAAAATTAAGCTAGGGTGAGGATGGGAGGGTGGAGCTGTCATACTACTTACCTTTGGACTGTTGTAGCAACCTCGACACCTGCCTTGCCAGCCCATTTCTTCTGCAGTTAGCAAGGCTTTCCTGAAGGCCTCTGGAGCTGATAACAAAGTTCCGGATCGATCTGGAATTATCAGCTGTTATTGGCTGCAGGGGCCTTCAGAAAAGCCTTGCCGGCCACAGAAGAAGAAGTTCCTGAAGACCCCTGACAACGAAAAGGAGGCCGGGATGACGCACGCAAGTAAGGTTAGTCAGTAGAGGACTTCCCCCGAGAATAAGATCTGGTGCCTTTTTTGGTGACAAAAAATAAATAAAAAGTAAGACAGGGTCTTAATTTTGGGGAAACACGGTATTGTAGGGTCTTGTAGGCCGCTTGAAGAAATAATGGAGAAACCCTGTTTGGAGATTCTCAGAGTAGGAATTGTCTAAGTCCACCAGGGGACCATCTCATCTTCATGGCCCAGAACCTCTTCAACCCCTTTGCAACTATTCACCTGAGTATTAAATTCGGGAAGTAACAATAGGAAACAGGGGTCCAGTGCAATTACTGATTGCAAGTCTGCATTTTTGTGGGTTTGCAATCTCACACGAGCAGCCACCAAAGAAAAATGGGAATAAGAGAAACAAAGCCATGAATGGGATTTCACTGAGCTTAAACATCCCTCAGTACCGAAAGATGTCTGTGGAAGACCGTTTCCGATCAGGTTTGCACCAAGAGTTGTTGTAATTGCGACATGGGCTAAGAGGAGTTGTGATTACAACACCCCCACAAATGCTGATGATAAATAGGTACGTAGTTGTGGACTCTTTGAAATTTTGTTTGAAGATCCCCAGTTAAAAGAGCCACTGTTTTACACAGCTGTTAAGAATACGTTGACTTACAACCACAATTGGAACTTCCCTTGCCAAGTGATGTGGCCATTAAATGATCGTGCCTGATTCTAAGACCTCTTTTGCCACGGTTCTTTAAGTGAATCACCACGGCCTTTAAGTGAACCACATGGTTATTAAACAAATCCAGGTTCCTCCATGGACTTTGCTTGTCAGAGGTTCCTCCGGAAAGGTTGTAAATGATGATCCATGTCATGTGGCAACCATCATGGTTGCTAAGCATCCAAATTCTGATTATCTGATGGCAGCATCCCTGCAATGGTCATAAGAGCGAGAACTAGTCATAAGTAAACCATTTTCAGTGCCTCATAAGTTCAAACAGTCACTAAACGAATGGTCTTAAGTCAAATTAATGATAAATCAGTGGCTGTTTATCATCAATGAATTTCATTGTTTAGAGGCAGTAGTCAAATTATCGTCTACATGCATTTCCTGGAAACATTTGTAGAGGAGAAATGGGATGCTGGAGAAACCCTGGAGAAACAGGTGGCCTTCCATCTTTGCTGTCCTACATCCACTAGAGTCCCTGGTCACTGGCAAGACTTGCTAGGGCAGTTGGGAATTATAGTACCGGAACACCTAGAGGTTGCCCATCCTTTGGCTAATGGGATGGATCTGGAGAAAGATAGCACGTCTTTCATTATCTGACTGTTGGGGTATCAACGCCGATTCCACTTCCTTGTTGACTGGATCTCCTCTGTGGTCTCTTGGCTTCCTAGATGGAAACATTGCCAGTGAAGATAGCTCCCTCTCGGACGCTCATGTTCTGGAAGACGGTAGGTAAAAAAAATGTTGGAGACGAATTGTTTTGGCCTGTCAGCTGCCGGCCCCTCCAGTCACCGAATCAGAGGAGGAGGAGGAGGAGGAGGTGGTGAAGGAGTCAGGGTCAGCATTAGGGCAACCTGGGAGCTCTAAGGGGGAAGAGGGAATGGAGCTGTCAGAGAGAGAGAGAGAGAGACAGAGGCGGAGCCTGGGCCATCCGTCAGCCCTCAGATGGAGAGTCAAGAGCCCCCAGGTCTGGAGGTGGCTGATGAGGAAGAGGAGGACAGCTGGGTCCAGTGCCTGATGCATAGATGCACAGAAGGCAGAGGAGAGGAGAGCAGTGGAGATCTATGGGCCGGTCCTCGGGACGGAAGAGCCACCACTGCTAGCAAAGCCCTGCCCTAGCTCTGGGGATAAAAGGCAGGGGGCGGAGATGAATGGGTGTGGCAGACGAGTATTCATCTCCTCGCTGGATGGAATTGTTAGCCTGCAGTGAGAGAGAAATTTTTTGCCGAGGCTGCTGGCGCTCCTAATAAAGGAATCTTTTGAGTTCGGGTCAGAGGTTTTGTCGTGTTTGGGGAGCTGGGTCAGAACACTTACCATCTTTTGCATTTGATAAGAATGCTGTCATTGCAAAAACAAAAACCATTTTAAAAGGCAGCGGCACATCAAAAGAATAAAGAGAGAACCTTTGTTTCCAACCACCATACATCAGTGCTTGGGCTAAATGATTTTGGTCCAATGATCTCTCTGTCGCACCCATTTTGGCGTGATCTGTATCTTGAGCTGGATTATAGGAAGTGAGGCAGGAGCTTATCTGCAGATCTCCTGTCTGGGGGCACTTTGTCCCTTGTGGGGGATTAGTATTTGTCTTCCTTAGTTTTGGGGATAGCATGAAAATATAGGGAAGAGGCTATGGAGCTGGATTCATTTTAAATATACTCCAACTCCCTGTGTTTCAAGTAATTTTTCGACCTACCTTAATTGGCTGATCTTCTTGCCCATAATGTCATTTTTCAAAAAGATTTTACCCTTTAATTTGGGTGTCACTGGGGTGGGAGTCAAGTTTTTGATCCAAAATGATGACTTGCTTGTTTTAGTTCAACCAGAAGATGCTACGTCAGTATTTTATTCATGCATAGCGGGTGTCCGTTTCCACAAGCATCAAGACCCACCTAGGAACCTAACTCCATTAAATGTATCTTTTTCATCCATACTTTGCTCATTCGTGGGATTTATATCCTTAGGCTCCTTGTGACATGACGTTGACATTCGATAAAAAGGTGCCTTAATGGCAGTCAAGTAATTAAACTAAAGAGCTGGGATGAACTTCAGATGGGCTTAAAAAATGTTCTCTCCTTGTAGGAGAAGATGTAGCAGAACTTGGGGGTGGAGTCAAGAGAGACATCAGCCTAGAATCCTTATGTAGCCAAACAAAGTAAACCCAAATCCCTTTGAGTGCTATTGAGAAGATTTCTGTGTGTAGACTTTTAGCGCTAAATCAGTTTGATGGATCCCGGTCCTTGGTTGCCTGACTCTTCTTCTCCTTCCATTCCAGAAGACTGCCCGGCTACCAGCACAATATCCCCTTTACAGTCACCTCACAAAGGGCTCCCTCCTCGCCCCCCCTTGCACAACAGGCCTCCCCCTCCCCAATCTCTGGAGGGTCTCCGGCAGATGCACTATCACCGGAACGACTACGACAAATCCCCCATTAAGCCCAAGATGTGGAGCGAGTCTTCCTTGGATGAGCCTTACGAGAAGGTGAAGAAGCGTCCTTCTCACAGCCACTCCAGGTGAGTCCAGGGCAGGAGAGGTGGGCTTTCCATCCACCATTGGAGGACTTTAGAGTGCCCTATTGTAGAAATAAAGCAAAGGGTTGCCAGCACATTCCAGGGTCATGCATTAATGTGCCAATGGGCACTCTGTAAAGCTTCTGCATAAATTTCTCAGAATAGCACAGTTGGAAGGGACCTTGGAGGTCTTCTAGTCCAGCCCCCCACTCAAGCAGGAGATCCTATACCATTTCAGACAGTCTCTTCTTAAAAGCCTCCAGTGGTGGAGCACCCACGATTTCTGAAGGCAAAGCTGTTCCACTGGTTAATTGTCCTCACTGTTAGGAAGTTTCCCCTTAGTTCTAGGTTGTTCTTTATCCTTGACGAGTTTCCACCCATTGCACCTTGTCCTTCTCTTAGGCGCTTTGGAGAATAGCTTGACTCCCTCTTCTTGGGGGCAGCCCCTTAGATATTGGAAGACTGCTATTAGTCATCCCTAGTCCTTCTTTTCATTAAACTAGACACACCCAATTCCTGCAACCATTCTTCATAACTTGAGTTTTTAACTCTGGAAGAAACAATGATGGTAACCACTTTCTACAGATCTTGAGTTAACCTGGGTAATTTTATATATAAACATGAAGCAATGGGTGGGAAAAATCATTAAAGAACAGATCCAGCATAGAAGTAAAAAGAAGTTTCTTAACAGGACAATTAACCAGTGGAACAGCTTCCCTCCAGAAGTTATGGGTGCTCCATCACTGGAGGTTTTCAAGAAGAGACTGGACAGCCATCTGTCCAGAATGGATAAAGGTTTCCTTGCTTGAGAAGAGAGTTGGACTAGAAGACTTCCAAAGTCCCTCTCAACCCTCTTTGCTATGTTATTCTAAGGCGTGAATGCACCAATTCGCCTTCCACCCGACTACTTGGCTGGCCACATTCCTTTCATTGGAATGTCTAGTAACCCTTGGATGATCAGGAACTTCCCATCTCAAGACATCTGGAGAGAGTTATGGGGGAGAAAACACTTGTAACAGTTGTTGGGATGATATCTGGAAAACCCAAACTTTGCTACTGTCTTCCTGAAGGTTGTCCATGTACGTAAATGGGAGATGGTGGACATGTAAAATACTACGTGTGTAAAATAAAAGGACGTGTTTTGAATTCCTCGTTGTCTTTTGTCTGCACCAGTCACAAGCGGTTTCCCAGTACTGGAAGTTGTGTGGAAGGTGGAGGAAGCAACTCCCTTCAGAACAGCCCAGTGAGGAATCTCCCACATTGGAACACCCAATCCAGCATGCCATCAACACCAGATCTACGCGTACGAAGCCCACATTATGTCCATTCCACCCGGTGAGTCCTTTCCTCTCTTTCCCTTCCTCTCTTGGTCTCCTGGCATAAACTCTTTTGATTCAGATAATTTAATAGAAACGGGGGAAGAGAAATTGTACTGGAAATGTTTTGAGATCAACGTGGGCTGCTTCCATCCAGAGCCGTGGTGGCGCAGTGGCTAGGATGCAGTATTGCAGGCTAATTTTGCTGATTGCTAGGAGTTCGATCCTGACCAGCTCAAGATGGACTCAGATTTCCATCCTTCCAAGGTCCATAAAATGAGGGTTGTTGAGGGCAATATGCTGACTTTGTAAACCGCTTAGAGTGGGCTGTGAAGTGGTGTATAAGTCTAAGCACTATTGCTAAGTGCTAAGGAAGTAGTGGTTACACAGTGGTTAGATTGCAGTATTGCAAGCTAACTCTTCCCACTGCCAGGAGTTCGATCTTGACCAGCTCAGGATGGACTCAGCCTTCCATCCTTCCAAGGTCCATAAAATGAGGACCCAGATTGTTGGGGGCAACAGGCTGACTCTGTAAATCACGCGGAGAGGGCTGTAAATAGTCTTACTGTGATTGCTATCTCACCAGAAGTGTTCTCAGCCTGGAATGCTTCCAGTGAGGCCAGATCAACCTCAAAATACTTTGGCCAAAATTGAAAGAAAGGGGTCCCACCTTCACGAATGATGTCTCGGCGTTGATATTTCGAGATGGACACCCTTCCCACTTGAACAGGAAGCAATCAAAACTGTAAAAACTGCACCATTAAGAATGGGCCAAAATAATTTGCCCTTTCTGAACGTATCTCCAAATCATGAACATTGTGTTAGGTTTGTTAGAGGGGTGAAGAGCTGATTCAAACAGAATTGCATTTGAAGTTCTGAAGTAAAGATTTAGCTGAGGGAAGGAGAAAGAAAAGGGCATGTTGGTCATAGAATCAGCCACGCTTGGTCAATGGAATCGACCATGGTCCATGCTGGCTGGAGAACTCTGGGAGTTGAAGTCCACAAGTCTTAAAAGTGGCCAAGACTGAACACCCTGGATTAAAGCTTTTCTGAAAGGTTTCCACATATCTGACTTTCGCTGTGTGCTACGTGTCAACTAAAAAATACTTCCTTAGTTGCCAGCAGAAAGGGAGTGGGGAAAGTAGTGCATTCCTTAAATGTTTCAGATAATTGCTAGGCAGCCGAAGCTCTTGGCACGCAAGATTATTACTGGAGAGCATGATTGAGGACTCTTGGCTATGGATGTGTCCTATTGGAGAATATACATCCAGGGAGTGGGGGGAAGACCAGGGTCAAGGGGGAAATGAATGATGTGTCTTAGAGTCAGCTGCACCCAGGTAACGCCAACATGGTCACTGCTAATAAATCATTTATTTTACTCTGGAAGATGCAGCTAGAGACATACGATTTGAATGGGGGTGGTTTGTTGGAGCCTTGACACTGTGCAGGTATTAGGTGCCAGTTTGGATTGAAGGGATTTAAGGCATGCTGGAATTATATGCTGGAATTATCCCAAGGGCCAATTTCCACCAAGAGATTTCCCCCTGTAGCGATGTTTAAAGTCTTAATTCGTTTTCCTCCTCTCTGTTTCTCTGGCCTTACAGATCGGTGGACATCAGTCCTACCAGGCTGCATTGTTTAGTTCAGCACTTTAGACACCGGAGTTCTAGTTTAGAGTCACAAGGAAAGCTTCTCGGCTCGGAAAACGAGACGGGGAGCCCTGACTTCTACACCCCAAGGACTCGTAGCAGTAATGGGTCAGACCCCATGGATGACTGTTCCTCCTGTACGAGCCACTCCAGCTCCGAGCATTACTACCCGGCTCAGATGAATGCAAATTACTCCACCCTGGCAGAGGACTCACCCTCCAAAGCTCGCGAGCGCCAGAGACAGCGGCACAAGTCAGCCGGAAACCTCGTCTGCTCCAATTCAGGAAGCATGCCCAACCTGGCTGCCGGGAACGGGAACGGGAACGGCCATCACGGTGTCTACCTGCACAGCCAAAGCCAGCCTTCCTCCCAGTACAGGATCAAAGAGTATCCGCTGTACATCGAAGGGAGCTCGACACCGGTGGTGGTGCGTAGCCTCGAAAACGACCAGGAGGGACACTACAGCGTGAAAGCACAGTTTAAAACGTCCAATTCGTACACGGCAGGGGGCATGTTTAAGGAAAACTGGCACGGAGATGAAGTGGACTCCATCCGGTTGACTCCTTCCCGGTCTCAGATCATAAGGACTCCTTCACTGGGGAGAGACGGCCACGAAAAGGGATCGGGGAGGACTGTGGTCTCGGATGAACTCAGACTATGGTACCAGCGGTCCACGGCCACCCACAAAGACCACAGCCGGTTGTCGCACACAAGCTCCACTTCGTCGGATAGCAGCTCCCAGTACAGTAGCTCCTCTCAAAGCACCTTCGTGGCGCACAGTAAGGTAACCAGGATGCCTCCCATGTGCAAAGCAACGTCAGGTAAGTGGGAGAAATTCTGGTGGCATTTAAACCAGGTTGAATGAATAAATCCCAGGTCTCTCTGACAGGGCAAGGAGACATAATGTCAGGGAATTGTGCAGCAGGTGTCCAAATGGAGTTAGAGACGCTGACATGAACCAGTAGTCTATATAAATAAATATATTTAGCGTCCATATTAACAGCAGACAAGATAAGTCAGGCACATCACTCCATCATGAGGTAAATCACAGAACAGCATACAGGGCACACACAGAAGGCGGGGGGGGGAAGGGAAACTCCCCCTCTTTTCCCGCCTTTTTTCTTCTGTGTGCTCTGTATGCTGTTCTGTGATTTACCTCACAATTTACCTCATGACAGAGTGATGGGTCACCCTGCAACCAATCATAACATAGATTGCCTCAGGTGGGAGCCCCACATTCTCCAACCAATCAATTATGACAGTGTGTTCAGGCCCATTGTACACTTTACTGTTCCAGCTATTAAATTACATATCTTAACATATAAAGAGTTTCTCAAGCTAATAGGATGATGATGATGATTTTTAAACTGTTTCACCACCCAAACTCTCAATGACCCTGGGCGTCTCACAGTTTCAGTAAAATCAAATATATCAGGCACAGGGAACCAGAACAACTCAGTGAACAGGCCAAAGTAACGTCTTTATTGTCGATCACTTCTTTTACAAGAATCTTGCCATTCTCTGCATTCTCTTGGGAACAGGCAGATCAGGGCTTCCCTAGTCTGGCTTATTCTCCCACAGAGCAACTCCATATTGGCACATTTCTTTATTCCCTTATCTCCTTCAGCCAGCGATTCCGCCACACAATATGACATAAAAAGTTAAGTTTGCAGGGATTTCCAATCAACCAAATTGTGGTTCTCCCAAAGGTGCTTTTCCAACTGGAGTTTCTTGTTTTTTCCTTTGAAAATGTTTTGCTTCTCCTCCAAGAAGCTTCTTCAGTTCTGACTGAATGGTGGAGAATGGAAGGTTTTAGTTAGTATGTTCCTCAAGATCCTCTTGGTCCACGGAGTGCTAATAACCAGATGAATACACTAAACCCTTCCGTTCTCCACCATTCAGTCAGAAACTGAAGAAGCTTCTTGGAGGAGAAGTGAAACCTCTTCGAGCAAAAACAAGGAAGTCCGGTTGCGCCTGGAAAAAAGCACCTTTGAGACAGCCATGGCATTGCTTAATCCAAGGAACTCTGTGGGATCAAATTGGATGTTATGGGGACAGGCAGCCCCTCAATAAGCAGGCCTATGCCATGTTAGGCTTTCTGGGTGACAACCAACACCTGGAAACAAAGCAATGAGCAGCACAACAATCTTACAAAGGCCTTTTGAAGCTCACCCATTGTTGCTTGTGCCACCGTACGCTGGACCAGTTGAAGCTTCTGGGTGGTCTTTTAAGGGCCGCCCCTTGATAACAATGAATTACCTGTCTGCCTTTGGGATAAAGCAGAATGAGTCAGCGTGAAGCAAGCAGTGAGTCCCTACAAAGAGGGTTACTCCTTGGATCAAACGTCAGGGTGTTGCAGAGACCAGGCAACTTCGAATTCTGGTTTTAATCCTGATCTCAAATAAACGATTCTCTCTCAGCTTCGGCTCCCGCAAAAAGCATCATCTATTGCCTAGATGATATAAATGCTCAGAGAGCGGTGATTTAAAGCTAGAAGTAGATTAAGGATTGGTGCCACCGCTGTAATTAAGACTTTCTCAAAAGTGTAAGAACTTGAAGGTGTTCGAAAGTCACCCACCAAGAGCGACCGCCAAACATAAGCAGCATCTTAGCTAATAATCACATTCAGTTAATACTTATATATCCAGTCTTTTATTTACACAGCCAATTAGGGGCTGAGCACTCCAACTGGGGCGGAAGGAACGAGGAGGGAGTCAAACAAAGAACAAAAACCTAAAATGCCCACATTAAATGTGAGAATTAGCCCACAAGCATGTCGTATGTCTGGAGTTCCAGGCTGTGTTAACGGAGGGATAGAATCAAGATCGTGTGAAGGGTTAGTACCAATTTGCAAAGCTTTAGTAAGACCACACTTGGGAGTACAGGCAGTCCTCGACTTACAACTGGAGAGCCCAAAATTTCTGCTGCTAAATGAGACAGTGGCTAAGTGAATTTTACCCCATATTATATGACCTTTCTTGGCCACAGTTGTTAAGGGAATTATTGCAGTAGTAACACCGTTGATGAATGCAGCTTCCCCATTTGACTTCACTCGTCAGAACGTTGCAAAAAGGGATTACGTGACCCCCCCTTGGGACACTGCAACCGTCCTCAGTACATGCCAGTTGCCAAGCCTCCAAATTTTGATCCCGTGACTTATGGGGATGCTGTAACCGTTGCGTGAAGTGTGAAAAACAGTCGTAAGTCGCTTTTTTCAGCATTGTAATTTCAAACGGTCACTAAACGAACTGTTGTAACTCAAGGACTACCTGTATTGCATCCCTTTTTGGTCGCCACGGTGTAAAAACGATGTTGAGACTCTAGAAAGAGGGCAGAGAAGAGCAACAAAGATTAATTAGGGGACTGGAGGCTAAAACATACGAAGAACGGTTGCAGGAACTGGGTAGGTCTAGTCTAACAAAAAGAAGGATATGGGGGGACATGATAGCACTGTTGCAATATTTTAGGGGATGCCACAAAGAATGGGAGGGGGTCCACCTATTCTCCAAAGCACAAAGCCCCTGTGTTAAACCTCCACTGACGGGATCTTCCTTTTCTCTATTTGGTGCACACAAAGCGTCTAAAACCACAACCACAACTGCCCAACCATCAACCTCAATGTCACACATACCAGGCTCGCTCTGAACTGAATTTTGGCTTGCATTAACTACGACCCGATATCGATTTAACATCATCCTCTTCATTTAACAACTCCATAATCCCTTGCGGGGTGGAGTCCGGGCAACTGAATGGAGCTAGCAGAGTGTTTTTCCTGGCCGGATGCCCTTCCTGTTGCCAAGGTGGAGTTTTGTTCGGCAGACACATTTTCACTGTGCCCAGAGAGAGAAATATCTGCCTCCCCCTGGGATCGAACTCACAGCCTCCTGATTGTGAGGCGAGAGCTTCCATCTCTACACCACCACACCACTCGGTATCAATTTAACAATTTGCACAAATTCAAATATTGCATTAATCGAACAGCCACTTGGCGCAACCCACCTGAGTTCAAACATGTAGGACGATTAACTGTGACAGCGTTAAATCTGAAGCTCTGCATCACTTGCAGAAATAAAATGTGAACTTTTGTGAACTTTTGTTTTAGCTTTAGAGACCTTCAACCAAATGTGTGCGATTGATCGATCCGGAGAAACTCTAGGTGCTTTACGTAAGAGTTTTGTGTTTTTGTTTGCCCAGAAGGCAAACAAAGCTTTTTGCTTGTCGGAAGCCTCTAAAAATCCATTCTTTGCTGATTAAGATGATGCTCTACTAATTCCAGAATGCAAAGCATGGCTGGTGCCTCTTAGCATTCATTAAACATTTTAGTTATACCCGTTTTGAAGCCACTGGATTCCAACAGCAGACAGGGTGGCTCTGCTGAAGAATTTTAATATTATCACAGCTGTCTGAAGTTAGGGCCATAGGAGATACAGTTTCTGCTAAAAATAAGCCACTCTAGTGAAAAATTCGGCCCTTTTATTAAAATCGAGCAGATGCAGAGAGAGTTAAAGAGTCGAGAGGCCCGCAGAAATCACACCATCAAAGAAAGCCTTTTGCAAAGGCAGGAGGGCTTTAATCAGTGTCATGGGTGCCATTTTGACTTTTTTGACCTTCCCAGAGTGCGTGGACAGGTATCCAGGCAGGGAAATTCCACCTGACTCCCCCTTGCTCTCTGTTCTCCATCTATCCATCTTTTTGCTTATTTATCACATTGATGGATTTACTATCGCCGTGTTCCTTTGTCCTTGTACACTTCATTGTTCTATTGTTCTGCTTCTGTTTACCCAATATTTTTTTAAAATATCTTTTTATTGTATTTCCATCATTACAACTCAAATCATCATAATTTCAACAGCATTTTGACATCTAATTAAGATCCTTATCAATAGTTAGTCTTATATATTTTATATATTTACAGTTCGTTTTCTTAAGGTCTCTTACAGATTAATCTTTACATTTCTTATATTTATTCGCTATCCATTCGTACCATTTATGCCAAGTTGAAAAATACTCAGAATCCTCTTCCCCTTTCATTTTCAATGTGAGCATATTCATTTCAGTGCTTTCCATTATTTTTTGTTGGACTAGTTCTTCGCTAGGTATATTGGGAGTTTTCCATATTTGTGCGAAAGCACAATTTTTGTTGTTGTTAAACGCCTAGAGTTGTCCCATGGGGATACAGGCAGTGAACAAATTTAACAAATAAATGCATAGTCCACAACGGCCAGGTAGTCCTAGACTTACGACCACAGTGGAGCCCAACGTTTCTGCTGCTAAGCTAGACGGTTAAGCGAGTTTGACCTCATTTCATGACCTTTGTTGCTACAATTGTTAAATGGATCTGGCTTCCCCCGTTGACTTTGTCGGAAGGTCCCAAAAGGGGACCACGAGGCACTGCGACAGTCATAAATAGGAGTCGATTGCCAGGTGCCTGGATTTTGACCCTGTGACCCCGGGGAATGCTGCAAAAGCGTGAAAAATGGTCATAAGTAACTTTTTTTTTCCAGTGCTGTTGTAACTTCAAACGGTCACTACATGAACTGTTGTAAGTCGATGACTATCTGTAAATAAAGGAGAGAAGTTGGAACTGCATTGGCTGTTATTCAGTTGAAAGAGAGAGAGAGAGAGAGAGAGAGAGAGAGAAATAGAAAAGGAAGGAAGGAAAGAAAAGAAAGAAAGAGAAAGAAAAATGAAGGGAGGGAGGGAGGGAGGGAGGGAGGAAGGAAGGAAGGAAGGAAGGAAGGAAGGAAGGAAGGAAGGAAGGAAGGAAGGAAGGAAG
>NW_020717094.1:44563-64531 GCF_900518725.1 Notechis scutatus | reverse complement strand
TGTTCTATTCTATTCCATATTTTCTATTCTATTCTATTTTCTATTCTGTATTCTATTCTGTTCTGCTCTATTTTCTATTTTTTTTATTTTCTATTCTATTCTGTGTTCTATTCAATTCTTTTCTTTTCTATTCTTTTTCTCCTATTCTATTCTATTCTATTCTATTCTATTCTATCCTATCCTCTATTCTATTGTATTATCTATCCTATCCTATTCTCTATTCTATCGTATTGTAAATTTGCACAAACGAGCATGTATTTTCCCCACAGTTGTGCCTTCACAAGCCTTTCCTTAGCAGAAGGGCCAGGCCTTTCTCCTTGAATCATAGCCAGCGTGTCAGAGGCCATCCTTGCTTGCTGTCACTTCAACAGATACACATGGCCTTGCTTGCGGGGCCCCAAACTGTAGTATCTCTGAAAAATAAGAGGCAATGTCCTGCTCCTTTACTGACTCATAAATTATGTGGAGTGTAGCACGCAGAGCTGCAGCCTTAAATGAAACAGCCACATTGTTTTAAAAGGATTCGTGGCAGGTAAGTGAGTGCCGGAGACAGTAAATAAATAAACAGGCTCGGTTAATCTTTTGATGTGCATCCTGAACCAACCTGAATTGCTCGTTTATTTTTTATTATTATTATTTTTATTTCTGTATATGTCCATTCTTGGGAATAATCTGACGTGTCCTGACAAGGGAGGCGATTTAGGCTTGAAATATACTAAATAATAGCGTCTCCTGGCTACGTTATGCAGGTAGTCCTCCACTTATGACAAGGGTGCCCAAAAGTTCTGTTCCCAAGCTAGACGGTTGTTAAGTGGAAAGTCCCAGATCTGATTGTGGTCCTAAACCAAGGACTACCTGAAGGGGAGGAAGGCCGTTCTTTCAACCCTAAACTGAGTTTGCTCCAATTTAAGGTCCTGATTTCTCCTGCTGGCTTTGCGATTTACAAGGGGTTTCTGTGGGAATACTAAATGCCACCTAACCCCAATAAAATAAAAGCAAAACGAGTGCTTTCCAGAAGGCAGGGCAGCTGGTCCTCAATTTACAACCACGGTGTATGTTGCTAAGCAAGAAATTTGTGAAGTGATTTAATGACTTTTCTCACCACATGTGATGACCCACGGTGGGATACAAAACAAATACAGTCACAGAAAACAGGTGAAGCCCCTTTTATTCCTTCACTTTGCTCCCAAGCTCCGAATATCTTTGACGGAAGACAAAAACACTCCCACACAAACAGTTACAAGAAGAAGGAAAAAAGCAACACAAACCAGGCAAGATAAGGGCTGGAGGACATCCACAGATAACACACACTCGGAAGGACGCCAAACTCAGAGAGGAACTATAAACTAGAGATATTTACATGCTTTGTTTCCAGCGTTTGCCCTTATGCCTGTCCATCCTCTTATTCAGTTGTCACAGCTGCAGCCCATGAAGGGGATCAAGGCCCTCTCCTTCCAAGTAGACCACATTGCTCCCTTCTCCTCTCCTCCCTGTGTGCCCTAGGATGGAGGGGGGATGGGCCTGGGTCCTCCTCTGATTGCCCAGCCAGCCTCTGCCCTTCCCCAGCCTCCTCCACAACCTCTGGAGCCACACTTCCACTCCTTGTTCCTCCTCTCCCTCAGAGTCAGCCTCCAACAGGGGCACGACACCACATTTCCTAAGCGAAATGCGCTGTCGTCGTAAAGCGAGCCACATGGTCATTAAGTGAATCTGACTTCCCTTCTTGACTTGGCTTGTCTGAAGGTTTTAAAGGGATTGCGTGGCCCCGGGGGACACCTGCGACCATCGTAAATATGAACCACGTGCCAAGTATTCGAACGTGAACTATGGGGATGCTGCAGCGGTCATAAGGGTGGAAAATGGCCGTAACTCCCTTTTTTCAGGGCCATTGTCACTTTGAACGGTCACTAAATGAACTGTTTGTCAGTCGAGGACTATCTGCATATTTCAGGTTGTGGATACGTCAAATGCAAATGAAAAGAGGGATGATAACAATTGTAGGCATCCTGAGTGTGACCGAGATTTAATCGTGATAAAAAGTGGTCGTAAAAAATGGGTACAGGGAGCCCTTGGCCTACCATCCAAGCCCAAGATTTCCGTTGCTAAGTGGGACACTTGCTGGGGGAGTGTTTGCCCCCCCGGTTTACCCCCTTTCTCGCCACTATGGTTAAATGAATCCCTGCAGTTATTAAAATTAGTCCCTTGGTTGTTAAGTGAATCCGGCTTTGCTTGTCCGAAGGTCGCAAAAGGGAATCACGTAACCAACCCCAGGATACAGCGACCATCACAAATATGAATTGGCTGCCAAGCCTCTGAATATTGATCGTGGGACCAGGGGGAGGCTGCAACGGTCATAAGTGAAAAAAACGGTCATAAGTCGCTTTTTTCAGGGCCGTCGTAACTTTGGTCACTAAATGAACCGTTGCAAGTCTAGTGAAGAGCAGGACCAGGGGAGACAGGATAACAGTCTTCCAATATTTGAGGAGGGGCTGCAACAGAGAGAAGGGGGTCAAGCTATTTTCCAAAGCACCCAAAAGCCAGACAAGGAACAATGGATGGAAACTGATCGAGGAGAGATTCATCCTGAAAATAAGGAGAAATTTTCTGACAGTGAGAACAATCAACCCATGGAACAGAAGTTGCCTTCAGAAGTTGTGGGAGCTTCATCACTTGAGACTTTCAAGAAGAGATTGGACTGACATCTTGTCAGAAATGGTGCAGGATCTCCCGCTTGGGCGGGGGGTTGGACTAGATGACCTACAAGGTCCCTTCCAACTCTGGTTATCTGTTATCTGACTGTCTTTATTCCCTAAGCCAGATTCCTAGAGAAGCACAGGGATTTTGACAGGCATGAAGGATAATAAAGGATAATAAAAACAAGGCCAAATAGGCTGAAAAACAGCTTCTATCCCTAGGCAATAACTCAACTGAATTCTACTGTATAGTGCAGTGTTGGTGCGGTGTCTGGGGTTTTTGGTTCCATGTGTGGAGGGTGAAGGATGTGTCTTTGTGTTTATTTTCATAGTCATGATGTGCACTGAAGAGGGTGTTTGATTTCGTTGTACGAGGTGCAATGACAATAAAGGAAAGTAAACTAGACTAAGAGAGAGTTTTTATCGTCTTCTCCGACCTGCTGTCCATACAACTTATCCAAAGAGAACTTGCTACCCGAGGTCCCTCCCATTTAAAAATAGTATTCTCTATTTTAAAATATAATTGTATAATTCTGTCGTGCAGTTGGACTTCCAGGAGATGCACTAGATATTTAGCAGGCCCTGCATCTTTTAAAAACGCGGAAAGTTTAAACGTAACCCCTGCAGCCAGAAACAACATTCCAAAGTAGGGGCATAAATTCTCCTTTGTCTCTAGTGCACGTTACTGTTAATTATCCCATTTAATTAACAGTAAGCCGAGTAAGTTTTCCTTCAGTGGAAAGGAAGCCTTGACTTTGCCCTTCTGTGTGGAGTTTTATTGGAGATTGCTGTTAATTTCCACTGATGAGCTGGAGGCCCGTTGGCAGCCTTTCCAAAAAATTTTTTTAAAAAAGGCAAAGAGATTCTTTGGGACTCCCAGTGAGTTTTATTGCAAAGAGAGGTTTTGCAGATCTCCGCTGGTCTTTAATAAGCCCGGCAAACTTTTCATACGAAGAACGGTTGCAGGAATGTCTAGTCTAGTGAAGAGGAGGACCAGGGGTGACGGGAGAGCTGACTTCTCATATTTGAGGGGCTGACCCCCCAAAAAAGAGGTCAGCTTATTCTCCAAAGCACCAGAGGGCAGGACAAGAAACAATGGAGGGAAACTCATCAAGGAGAGAAGCAACCTAGAACTAAGGAGAAATTTCCTCACAGTGAGAACAATTAAATCAGTGGCACAATTTGGGTTCAGAAGTCGTGAGTGCTCCATCACTGGAGGTTCTCAAGAAGAAATTGGACAGCCATTTATCTGGAATCATATTGGGTTTCCTGCTTGAGCAGGGGGTTGGACTAGAGGCCTCCAAGGTCCCTTCCCACTCTGTCATTCTAAGTCGTAGCTTCGTGTTCTCCAAATTGTGAGGGCAAGATCTCAAGAGTTGGCAACCGGGGTGTTAATTTACTGTGCAAATGAGCAGAGCATCCCTTGAAGCGGGTGGAAGAAATACTTAAGGTATTTCGGCTAACATGAGTTCAAAGGTTTTATTTTCATTTCTAAGGAGAACTGCCACCCTGCGTGTTTTTCTTACATCAAATAAAATGCGCCCGTAGCTTCTGTGATACAGGTCGTCCTCGACTTACGACCACAGCTGAGCCCGAAGTTTCCGTTGCTAAGTGAGACATTTGTTAAGTAGAGTTTTGCCACATTTTAGGATCCTTCTTCCTACCGTTGTTAAGTGGATCCCTGCAGTTAAATGAGCAACACGGTCGTTAAATGAATCCGACTTCCCTATTGACTTTGACCCTGGGACATTGCAACCGTTATAAATATGAAGCGGTTGCCAAGCACCTGGATTTTCCTCACCTGATCGTGGGGATGTTGCAACAGCCATAAGTGTGAAACATGGTCATAAGTTGTCATTTTTTTCAATGCCGTTGTAACTTTGAATGGTCACTAAACGAAATGTTGTAAGTCAAGAACTCCCTCCTTTTAGTTTTAATCAGAACTGCTTTGGTGTGTGTTTCTCCCCCAATTTGCACCAGGTAAAACGAAGATGCGTCGGTAACTTAATGAGACACCTATCCAGTCGTGCGCTCAACGTTCATTTAATTCCCTACCTCCCTTGCTCTGAGTTACTTCCTGTTCTGAGCCAGGCTTCGTAAATTGTAATTAATCACAAAGTTGTTTTAAAAGCAAAACCTATTTTACTGCAACGCTGGGAATTGTTTTCATTTCCAGCCAGAACTAATCTCAAACAGTTCCCCAAGATAAGCACACACCTTTCGGTTCTATGGCATGCTGCCAAAAAACAGAAGTATCCAATTAACTATAAAAGAAACCAACCGAAGTACACAGAGCTTCAAAGATGACTTGGAACCGATCGAACGACTTTGCTTCCTGCAAAGGTTTCGTCATCTTGGCCTGACTTTTATATTTTATGGGAGGGGCCATCACCTCCCAGCCTTACTCCCGAGTGGCCCCTTTTGTTTCAGCTGGTCTCGTCTTCTGGCAGCTCTGCACACATACGCACTAGGAACAGGCTCCCTCTGTTCCTCTGCCTTGCTGCTGTCAGATTCCGAAGGCTCCAAAGTCAGCACATAACTCCCAGATGGTCCTGGCCCCGTCTCTGCATTGGATGCAGGACCCTTGTCTGACTCCTCTCCAGACTCCCGGACTGGTCCCCATTCTTCCCCACTGTCCAATTCCGCTGCCGTCTGCCGGCGAACCACAACAGCTTCCTTACTTCTTTTATTTATTTTTAAAATTGCAGATTATCATCCGGAGGTTTACAAGATCCCAGATTACAGCAACGATGTGAACGGCAATGCCAAAGAAATACAAACACTTTATTTAGGTATGTTGTCATGGGGTTTAATTTCCAAGCATTACGTTGGGGCAGAGCGAACGACGTGTGTGTGTGTGTGTGTGTGTGTGTGTGTGTGTGAGTGACAATGTGGATCTGCACAACCAGAAACATTCGCTGCTCTTCGATAGCCAGTCCTTTCCAAAGGCTTGGCGTTATTATTATTCTTATCATTATTTGGCGGGGCAGCTCGCCGGCATATCTTTTATTAACATTTGCTTTTTTAAAAAAAAATCGTTCAAATGTAAGATGCAAATGGTGCTAATTGTCACTCACCCGGAAAACCAACGCTGAGTGTGCATTTTGCAGCTCTTTGCTTAACCCGTATTTATTTTGCATATTTGCCGGCGTGCTTCACTTAGCAGAAGTCGGTGTAATTGAGGGCGTTACGTCTTTGACATCTGGAGAACAGGAATTCAATTTCCAAGAAGTCGCTCTTTGTTTGATTTTTTTTTTGCCATGGCCATCGAAGGGATTTAATGTGTTGTCTCCATGCAATCTTCCTTCCCCTGCTGCTTATTTCTCATGAAGCAGAAAAAAATTACATTCAGTCAGCCATCCCGAAAGGGGCGAAGAAAAATATTAGAAATATTATATGGGCAACCCTGGACCCATGACCGCAATTGAGCCCAAAATTCCTGTTGCTAAACAAGACAGTTGTTAAAGTGAGTTTTGTTCCATTCTACGACCTTTCTTGCCACCTTTGTTAAGTGAATCACTGTTAAGTTAATAGGAGAGGAGAGGATAGAAATATGGAATAAAATAGAACAGAAGAGAAATATGGAATAGAAGAGAAAAGTAGAGAAGAGAGAGAGTAGAGTAGAATAGAATAGAATAGAACAGAACAGAACAGAACAGAACAGAACAGAATAGAATAGAATAGAATAGAATAGAATAGAAAAGGTGGAATGAAATGGAATAGAAAACAATAGGATAGGGTAGAATAGAGTAGAATAGAATAGATGTTGGAATGAAGAATAGAATAGAATAGAATAGAATAGAATAGAATAGAATAGAATAGAAAATTTGGAATGAAATGGAATAGAAAACAGAATAGAATAGAACAGAATAGAATAGGAATAGAATAGAATAGAATAACAGAGTTGGAAGGGACCTTTATTCACTTAGCGACATAAATTTTGGGCTCAATTGTAGTCATAAGTCGACAACTACCTGTAAATACTATTTTGCAATGGTTTTTAACTTAGGATTCAGAGTCTTTTTTTTTTTAAAGGTTCTTGTGGGAAAATTATTAGGTGGTTCTGGTGTACAAATTGTGTGAGATCTGTGCAATTGACAGTGAAAAGGTTTCGGGTTTTGCAAAATACAACGCTAGGCGGTGAGCAGCCCTTAGTGGGCATTTTATTTCAAGAACTGCTGAAAAATGTACGGTTATTGCGGGTATAAAATGGGAGCCAGGTGTGCTGCAGCACAGGTGTTTTGTGTTTTACAACATTTATGTCTTAATGCATTGGACTTTGCCAGGCCATAATTTCGTTTTCTCCTGCAGGGAAGCTGTGTATAAAACAAACCAGGGCTGGATAAAACAACTCTTGCTTAACAGATAATCAGAGTTGGAAGGGACCTTGTAGGTCATCTAGTCCAAGCGGGAGACCCCACACCATTTCTGACAGATGGCAGTCCAATATCTTCTTGAAAGTCTCAAATGATGGCACTCCCATAATTTCTGAAGGCAACTTCTGTTCCATCGGTTGATTGTTCTCACTGTCAGAAAATTTCTACTTATTTCCAGGTTGAATCTCTCCTTGTTCAGTTTCCATCCATTGTTCCTTGTCTGGCCTTCGGGTGCCTTGGAGAATAGCTTGATCCCTTCCTCCTCTCTGGGGCAGCCCCTCAAATATTGGAAGACTGCTCTCATGTCTCCCCTGGTCCTTCTCTTCCCTAGACTAGCCAGGCCCAGTTCCTGCAACCGTTCTTTGTATGTTTTAGCCTCCAACCATCCCCTAATCCTCCTGGTTGCTCTTCTCTACTTTTTCTAGAGTCTCAACATCTTTGTTATAATGTGGTGACCAAAACTGGATGCAGGACTCTAGGTGTGGTCTTACTAAGGCTTTATAGAGTGGTATTAGTACTTCCCTTGATCTTGATTGTATCCTTCTGTTAATGCAAGAGGATTGCATTGGCTTTTTCGGCTGCTGCTGCACACTGCTGGCTCATATCTAGCTGGTTGTCCACTAAGACTCCAAGATCCCTCTCACAGTTACTGCTATTGAGCCTGGTTTCACCCAGTCTATATGTGTACTTTGGGTTTTTCTTGTCTAAGTGACTTTTGTCTGCACTGAATTTCATTTTGTTAGATACGACCCAGGGTTCGAGTCTGTCGATATCCATCTGGATCTTGAGCCAATTTCCTTCGTGTCGATTCAGAAACCAGCCCTGTTAAATCCGCCAGCGATTCGCTCGTAATGACGGATAGGAGGAGGCAGCCTCAAAGTACACGGTGACATTGTTAGCTGTCATCAGGAAAAGAAAAAGTTAGATCTCTAGAGTGTGCATACTGCGGTTGTCTACTCAAAGACAGGTAGTTCTCGACTCAGTTCGTTTAGTGACCATTTGAAGTTACGACGGCACTGGGGAAAAATGACTTAGGACCGTGGTTCACACTTACGACCGTTGCAGCTTTCCCATGGTCAAATTTGGACGCTTGGCCATTGACTCCTATTTACGACGGTCACCATGTCCTGGGGTCATGTGATCCCCTTTTGCAACCTTCTGACAAGCAAAGTCCACGGGGAAGCCGGATTCACTTAATGACCGGATTATTAGCAACTGCACCAATTCACTTAACAATGGTGGCCAGAAAGGTCGTAAAACGTAAAACAAAACTCACTTAACCGCTGTCTCGCTTGGCAACCTAAATTTTGGCCTCAGTACAGCCCAACCTTTCTAGTGATCTTCTAACTTCGAAAAGTCACTAAACGGATGGTTGGGATTTCAATAGATCTTAAGCACGAATAGTTTGTGGATGAAGGCGAATCTAGGGGTCCCAGGATAATTAATTTAATCCCACTAAAATGCTTCTGGACTGACTGATGTTCCACAGCACTGAAATTGCTGCTCTTTAAAGAGATATTTTCTCCTCCTCTTCACTTCTTCCACATTAATCACTGGTGCAAGAACAACCAAGTTTCAATCATCGTCTGGAACAAACCAACTTTGTTTTGCTGGATCCGACCTGGGTTGGACTTCGGGACCGGAGTTTTGGTCTTCCGAGCTTTCGGACTTGTGCCAGAGCCCATCCTCAGGGATCTTCTCTCTAGTGGAGTGTGCGTGCGCTTCAGGCTATTCTACGAGTGGCCTTTATGTGGTGCCTGGTTGTGTGTGGCTTTTTAGTTGTGGATTGGGGTGTGGATGGCTGCCCATCCCCCACCTCCTAAGTACTTGATAAACTGGTAGTAAATCAGCCCTGATGTTGATTGATAAGAGGCATGTTCCCCAGGTTTCAATTACTTCCCTGGCTGTTTTTGTCCCTGATCATCCGACAATCTTAGTAGCTGCAAAATTGAATGTATGTCCTTGTTCACTGCCATAGGAGGCTACCAATGAGTTCCGGCAGTTGTGGGATTCAAATGTTTTTTACTACCGGTTCTTGTGGGTGTGGCTTGGTGGGCGTGGCAGGGGAAGGAGATACTGCAAAATCCACCTTCCCTCCCCACCCCACTAACCTGCTTTCCAGCTCCGTTCTCCTGGGCAGGGCAACCAAAGGAGACCCAGCCGACCAGCTGGGACTCGATGGGAGGCAGAGATTAGAGGGGGGTTGGCGGGGCCAGTCAGAGGCGGGATTTGCTGGTTCTCCAAACTACTCAACCTTTCCGCTACCGGTTCTCCAGAACTGGTCAGAACCGGCTGAATCCCACCTCTGTGTTCGGGTCTCCTCATCTGACCACTCCCTTGTGTCCTTGCAATCTGGTACGATCACAGTGGCAACCCTTGTTGCTCAGGAAGCAAGTTGTGTCCTTCTAATAATGGCCTGATCTGTTGGAACATGGAACTAAGCTGGCTTGGAGAAGCCACCCGTCCTCTAAGTAGTCGGGAAGGCTTCCTGACTGTTTACATGGTTTTGAATCCTTCCCTGCTCTGCCAAGGACATGAGAAGAGGGCGGGGGGGAGGCTGGCTGGACGCTTGAAAATACCTTTGGCATTTTTTCCCCAAGCATGAGTCTTTTTTTCTTAAGAATCGGAGTTGACTCAACTTGCCCTCAGAAGTTGTGGGAGTGCCATCACTTGAGGCTTTCCAAGAAGAGATTGGACTGCCATTTGTCAGAAATGGTGTAGGGTCTTCCGTTTGGGTGGGGGGGTTGGACTAGATGACCTATAAGGTCCCTTCCAACTCTGATTATCTGTTATCTGACTCAAAAGCTTTTGGGGCACTTCAGCTGGACTGGAGAACCGTTTGACCCTCCTCTTCTTCGCCTTTGGGAAAGTGGTTTGAAAACCACCTACCACAGTGAATCTGCAAAATTATTAATTCTGTTTCCACCTTGATTTTCTCCTGCCTCCTTTTTAATGCGACGCCTGTTTTTCTTTGTGTTTTTTTAAAATAATTTTTATTAAAGTTTTACAATTTTTTTTAAAAAAAACACAAATCGTGTTTATAATTTTTACAATTTGTTGTAACACCAGTTTTCCCCATCTTCCCTTATTCATATCTACATATCTACATTATTTATATTTATCTTACACTTTATTTGTTATTCCTGCTCTCTATCCAAACATACAATTTCTCCCAGACCGTATAAAATTCTTTTTTTCTTTCTCTTGTAACTCCATTGTAAGCATATTCATTTCCGCACAGTCCATAATTTTTTTAATCAACGTAGTATCCGTGGGATTATCCTACAATTTCCAATTTTGAGCGTAGGCTAATCTCGCTGCTGTCAGAATGTGTATTATAAGATATTCAATTTTCTTTTTTATATTCGCCTCTAATTATTTCTAGTAAGAACATTTCCGGTTTAAGTGCTATTTTTTCATTTGTTATTTCTTGTAGCCAGATTCTAATTTTATTCCAACATTTTCTACCCTTGGGGCACAACCACCACATATGAAAGTTTTTCTTTCTAAAGTATGGTGATACTTTTTCACAACAGCCTAAACAGGGCCCAGTGTGACGGCTTGAGTCAACCTTCCCTTTTCTCTTGGACTGCTGTGATTTCCACTCTTCGCTTCCTAATTCTTTGGAAACGGTTCTCGGGCGTTTAAACTTACAAGGGATTCGGCCGTCCGTAAAAGTACCGTTTGCTTTTATAAACCCTTAACGGGATGTTCTATTTATTACATTTTTTTGTCCTGCCTTCATTGCAGGCAGTCCTTGACTTACAACAGTTCATTTAGTGACCGGTGGAAGTGACAACGGCACTGGGAAAAAAGGAACTTAAGATCATTTTTCACACTTATGACCGTTGCAGCATCTCCATGGTCACAAGATCATGGCAACTGACTCATATTTATGACAGGGGTCATGCGGTCGCTTTTGCTTCCCTCTGACAAGCCAAGTCAATGAGGAACTGAGGTTCCCTTGGCAACCATGGCAAGAAAGCTGGTAAAACCCACCACAACTGTCTTGCTTAGCGATGGGAGCTCAGTTGCGTTTGTACGTCGAGGGCTGCCGGCATAGTCCATGGCTACCCAAATCATTGGATGAGTAGCTTTTGCAATGCGTCGATAGGCCGCTCTTAATTGATTATTCCACTGGGGTTGCTAAGACTATAAATCTGGCAATAAATACATCGGAATAAGCCAAGCAAATAGAAGTGCACCATTCAGGTTTAAAGCTGCTATTTCCAAAATTGTAAGACTTCCCAGCGTGCATTTGCTAGAACAGAATAACAGAGTTGAAAGGGACCTTGGAGGTCTTCTAGTCCAACCCCCTGATCAAGCAGGAAACTCTATATCATTCCAAACAAATGGTTGTCCAATATTTTCTTGAAAACCTCCAGTGATGGAGCACCCATAACTTCTGTAGGGAAGCTGTTCCACTGGTTAATTGTCCTCACTGTTAGAAAGTTTCTCCTTAATTCCAGGTTGCTTCTCTCCTTGGTTAGTTTCCATCCTTAGTATCCATCCATTGCTTCTTGTCCTGCCTTCAGGGGCTTTGGAGAACGCTTGTCTTCATTGGGGCAGCCCCTCAAATATTGGAAGGCTGCTATCATGTCACACCATCACCTGGACATCCAATGAGGAAACTACTGCGATGCTCCCATAGAAGTTTTACTCATCATTTACATTGTCTGTGTGAATATATATTTACTTCGATCATGTTCTCACCATGCCTCGCTCCTAGTCCTTCTGCTCGAGCAGGAGATGTTATTCTGTGGGCCTGGCGATGGCTGGTTTTTTCAGAGGGAAAAGAGGAACGCCGCAGTCTAAGTGCCAAGGCAACATAAATGAAAACGAAAGAGGAAGTCGATACATCCTTCTGGTGTTTTTTCTACACGGCTTAGCAATTCCGGCGAATTCTCCGTCATCTTCGTCATCTTCGCTCTTCAGGCTGAGCGAGGCAAATATTTGCTTTTGTGCTGACACTTAGACAACTGATGGGTTGCTGTTTTTTTTTTTTCCAGTGCAGCTGAGCTGTTTGTATTCGGGTTGTCTAATCTGGGAATGGCTTTTAATCCAGGGAGCAGTTTTGAGGGGCAAAAAAAAAAGAAAGACGGATTTTGAATTTTCCAACTGGGAGCTATGGGAGAGGGGGGGAAAAAAACACCACCAGATTCTCCCAGTGTGTCTCTTGGGGGGTCCAGGATGGGGCTGAATCCCCCTTTCTAAGTCCTTTCCTGGTCACAGAAGAGAAGAGAAGAGAATAGCAGAGAGTTGGGAGGGACCTTGGAGGTCTTCTAGTCCAACCCCCTGCCTAGGCAGGAAACCCTCCACCACTTCAGACAAAGGGTTGTTCAATTTCTTCTTAAAAGATCATCCTCAAAGATCCATCTCATCCTGGGAAGCCTTTTTTTTTTTTTTTTTTAACTATGAACCTTCTGCCGATGGTGCAGGATAATAAAAACAAGGACAAATAGGCGGAAAACAGCTTCTATCCCAGGACAGGAACTCTTTTGAATTCTGCTATATAACGCAGTGTTGGTGTGGTGTCGGGGTTTTCGGTTCAATGTGCGGAGGGTGAAGGATGTGTGTTTGTGTTTATTTTCATGGTCATGATGTGCACTGAAGACGGTGTTTGATTTCGTTGTACGAGGTGCAATGACAATAAAGGAAACTAAACGAAACTAAAACTTCCAGTGTTGGAGGATTCACAGCTTCTGGAGGCAAGTTGTTCCCCTGATGAATTGTCTTCCCTGTCAGGAAATTCCTCCTTAGTTCTAGGCCGCCTCTCTCCCGGATGAGTTTCCACCTGTGGCTTTTTGTCCTGCCCACATGACCCAGAGCAGAACGGCCGTAAGGGCTCAGCAAACAGCCCAAGTGTCTTGTAAGTTTCCTGGCCCTATTGTGAGCAGGGAGTGCTTGACCTACGACCACCATGGAGCCCAGAACGTCCCTTGCTAAGTGAGACATTTCTCAAGTGAGTTTGCCTCGTTTTACGACCTTCCTTGCCGCAGTTGTTAAGTGGGTAATGAGGCCGTTAAATGAATCACGAGTCAGAAGGTCTCCAGAAGGATCACGTGAACCCCAGGGGAGGGCATTGCGACCGTCCTAAAGGCGAGTCAGTTGCCAAACGTCTGAATTTGGATCACGTGACCAAGGGGGGGGGGCTGCTGCAATGGTCGTAAGTGTGAAAAACGGTCCAGGGTTGCATTTTTCAGGGATCTTGTAACTTTGGTCACTAAACGAAATGTGGTAAGTCGGGAACAGCCTGTACTTGGATGGGCATGAACTTGATGACTGGGTCACGTGCCAATTCCAAGCATACACACACACACACACCCTTCTCCAAAAAATACTCTTGCCATTTTGAATTTAAAAGCTCCACCGCCAGGAGATTGAGGTCAATCTCTCTCTCTCTCTCTATCTATCTATCTATCTATCTATCTATCTATCTATCTATCTCTATCTCTATCTCTATCTCTATCTCTATCTTTCTATCTATCTAATATCTCTCTAACTATCTAATCTCTCTATCTATCTCCCTATTTATCTATATCTATCTATCTATCTATCTATCTATCTATCTATCTAATCTCTTTATCTCTATTTATCTCTCTCTCTCTATCTCTTTCTCTCTCTCTATCTATCTAATCTCTCTCTCTCTATTTAATCTCTCTCTCTCTCTATCTTCTAATCTCTCTCTCTCTCTCCCTATTTATCTCTATCTCTGTCTATCTAATCTCTTTATATCTATCTATCTATCTATCTATCTATCTATCTATCTATCTATCTATCTATCTATCTAATGTCTCTATCTATCTCTATATATATCTCTCTATATATATACTGAAGGCAAAAGTAATCAGGTCAGGAGGAAAAAAATTTGTTCCTGCCCTGATTTTTTTTAAAAAGCGGGGAGGGGATTCGTTTGGATAACAGGAGCCTTTTACTTTTGCTCTCCTTGCTTGTATCTTCGCAAAATATTTAAGGACGTCCTCGACTTAACGAGAGTTCACTTAGGGACCATTCAAAGTTGCAACGCCACTGAAAAAAGTAACTTAGGGCCGATTTTCACACTTACGACCATAGCAGCTGTCCCCGTGGTCATGGGATCCAAATTCAGACGTTGGGCAACTGACTCATATTTACGATGATTTATTGCGTCCCTGGGGGGTCACGTGATCCCCTTTTGCGACCTTCTGGCATGCAAAGTCAAAGGGGAAGCCAGATTCACTTAACGACTGGGTTACTAATTTAACAACAGCAGTGATTCACTTAACAAACATGGCAAGAAAAGTGGTTAAATGGGGCAAAACTCACTTAGGGACACAAATTTTGGGCTCCCTTGTGGTCTGACCTGTATTTGGGTCCAGACTAAAAAAAAAATGGTATTAAAATAGTCCATCGGATTGAGGAGGTGTCATTTTATGGACGATGCTTTTCACCCAGGAGAGATTTTGGCGGAGGAAATCCATCTTGTACGACGGCGGCTGGATTTCAATATCCATTTCCGCTCATGCTTAAAATGCTTGATGGTTTCTTGCCGTGACTTTGCTTCCCGCTAATGAAATGTATTTCCATGCCCCAGCAGGCAAAACAGCCAACCCTCAGCTGCAAACATGCAGAGACGCAGAATGAAATAAGTATGATCATAAATAAAATTAATACTTAAATGAGACCGGGGACGTAATTGTTTTTAAATGGGCCATTTTGTAGCTGGCTTTTTTTCCCCCCCTCCTTTTCTTTTTGCATTCATGCATCGAAGGCCTTGGATGGATGCTGCGTTCTGGGCATTAAATAAAATGTGGTTTTCTTTTAAATTTGCTACCTATCCAGTTACCGCTGAGTCTTCTGCAAAACAATACCCATATTTTCTTAATTTTAACTAAAAATACAAGCACAGAGAGATCTTTGTCAGTTCTTGCAACAAGAAGGGGGTTTGTCTCTTTCAAGAAAGGAATCTGGTTTTCTTGACAGCTGGAAATACGGCAGAGAATAAATTGCAGGGAAGGGTCTTCAAATTTGCATCCCGAGAGTCCTTGACTTAACAACCGTCATTCAGCCCAGAATTACGATCGTAAATTGCGCTCATTGTGAAGCGGCTCGTCACATGACTGATCCAATTTTAAGACCGTCGTTAAGTGAAGCCCTTTTCTACAAGGGGTGCTGTTGTGGTTTGCCGGCAGCCAGTGCAGCGGAGTCGGACAATGGGGAAGAAAGGGGATCAATCCAGGTGTCTGGAGAGGACTCCGACGAGGGTCCTGCGTCCGATGCAGGGATGGGGCCAGGACCACCTGGGAGTGGGGTGCTGCCTTCGGAGTCTGGCAGCAGCGAGGCAGAGGAACAAGGGGAGCCTGTTCCCAGTGCGCCTGTGCACAGAGCTGCTAGAAGGCAAGAGCAGCTGAGACAAAAGGGGCAACTCAGGAGTAAGGCTTGGAGGTGATGGCCCCTCCCATAAGGTATAAAAGTCAGGCCAAGATGACGAAACCTTTGCAGGAAGCAATGTTGTTCAATCGGTTCAGAGTCATCGTTGAAGCTCTTTGTACTTCGGTTGGTTTTTCTCCTAGTTTATTTGACACTTCTGTTATTGGCAGCACTTCACAGGAAAGAAAGGTGGGTGCTTATCTCAAGGGACTGTTTGAGATTCATTCCCGGCTGGGAATGAAAAGAATTCCCAGCGTTGCAATAAAACAAGACTTGTTTTTAAAATAAGCGTGTGCGTAATTACGGTCTTGGTCAGAACAGGTGCTTTTTGACAGAAAGCAGGAATAAACACCCACCTTGGTGTAAACGACTTGACCAATTGACCGCCAGATGCTGCATACTGATGTAAATGTGGGCCAATGACTGAGGACGCAAAATGTGACCGTGGGGAATCGGCCGTCAGAATTTCTAATCTGGGTCATAATAAGTAACTTTTTTTGGCGGGGGGTCTTTTGCAATTTCAAATGGTCACTAATGGGGACTGGTCATAAGTCGAGGACATTTTTACCGGTGTGTACAGTGACGTACAGGTAATTCTCGTGCTAACAACAGTTCGTTTAATGACTGTTAGAAGTTATAATGGCACTGAAAAAATGACTTACGGCCATTATTCACACTTATGACCTTTGTAGCAACTGGCAGGTATTTATGATGGCTTTGTGTCCCGGAGGGGTCACGTGATCCACTTTTGCGACCGTCTGACGAGCAGAATCGACAGGGAAGCTGGATTCACTTCACAGCCATGTTGTTGCTAACTTACCAACTGCAAGGTTTCATTTAGCAGTTGTGGCAAGCAAAGTCTTAAAATGGGGCAAAACTCTGCCCGTTTTAACAATTGTCTCACTTAGCGACAAAGGTCGGGCTCAGTTGTGGTCATAAGTCAAGGACCAGCTGAATAGGCAGGCTACCTGGGAAATGTCTTTCGCTCTCTAGATCGGGATGGCTTCCTAGCCCACGTTCGCTTCTACCAATGGTCCTCGGTCCCCCTTTTTTCCGGGCCGTAGTAACTTCGGACAGTCACTAAGTGAATTTCTTTCTTTCTTTTTTTTTTGCATGAAGTTTTTCATTTGATAACATATAAAAATTTCATTTTTGGTTAAACAGCGTGTTGTCTGGGTACAAATAGTTTTAGTAAATAGTCATCAATATTCATTACATTGATATTCATTCTATCATCATCATCATCATCAGACTTTTCATTGTTCTTTTTCTTATATCTCCATGTTTCTAACTTCTGTTTTTGTTAGCTAACCATTGATCAAATAGGTCCCAAGTCAAAATAGCGAACTGTTGTAAGTCAAGGACTGCCTGTAGAGCAGTGGTGGGATTCAATTTTTTTTTTACTACCGGTTCTATGGGCGTGGCTTGGTGGGCGTGGCAGAGGAAGGATACTGCAAAATCCCCCTTCCCTCCCCACCCCACTAGCCTGCTTTCCAGCTTCATTTTCCTCTGCAGGGCAAACAAAGGAGACCCAGCCGATCAGCTGGGACTCAATGGGAGGCGGAGAAGAGATGGGGGCGGGGACAGTCAGAGGCGGGAGTTATGCTGGTTCTCTGAACTACTCAACATTTCCACTACCGGTTCTCCAAAACCGGTCAGAACCGGCTGAACACCCCATCTGCTGTAGAGCAATGTTATTGTATTCCCCCATTTACAGTCGTGTTTTTTGTTCGATTCTAGGTGATGAAAGCCCGGAGATTAAAAAACAGATTACGGGGATGAGGAGATTGCTGAACGACAGCGTGGGACGGATCTACCAGCGAGTTGGGAAAGAAGGGGAAAAGTTGAAGGAAGAAGTCCAGGATTTGGACCTGGCCTGGACTCCGCGGCTGAACCCTCCTGCGGACACCCCTGGCCACCTCCAGCCATTGCAGAGCAGCTCCTGGAACGAATTGCCTCCCCAGACCGGACACTATTCAGGGCAGTACGGCACCCGCTCCAAAACCTCTTTCCAGAACCAGGCCAGAACCCTGGGGACAAACGGTACGAGATATAGATTTAAGTTTTTCTACCTGTATGTTCTGACCTAGGCTTCCTTAAGGAGCATAACACACAACCTTAGTCCCAGCAAAGCCTCTTTTATTTCCGCAGCTGTGAATCACGTTCATTCACGGCCTGCAAGGCTTGGCAAACAGTCTTTCAAGGGGATGTTGATAAACACCCATCTTATCACACTTGGAATGCGGCCAGAGAACTAATTGTCCGACGCAGGGCAAGGCCAAACTTGGCACAGAGTCAAACAGAACTTTTCAGAGCTTGAACCGACCAGACGAATTAATTGCTTCCTGCAAAAGCTCACATCCCCTTCGCTCCTCTTTTGTGTCTTTATGGGAGGGGCCAATCATCTCTGAGGTGTGGCCTTACTCCTCAGTCGACCCTGTTTTCTCAATGGTTCTTGTCTTCTGGTAGCCCTCCAGAAGCTCCCTCACATCAGCTGCTGGCCGGCCACAACACTGTAAACTACGATTGATCAGAGTTTCATTATGTCGAGTTCCTGGGTCACAAAGGAAGACAAAATCCTTTGCTCCGGGGTTGGTCATGTGAAAACTCCCAAGCTTTTTTTTTTTTTTTTTCGTTACATGACTGGTAGTCCTCAGCTTGTGACCACAGTGGAGCCCAAATTTCTGTGGCTAAGCGAGGGATTCAAGCCACTCGCCCACCCCGTTTTACGGCTTCACTCGCCACGGTTGTGAAGCGAATCGCTCCAGTTGATAAGTTAGTCACCTGGTCGTTAAGTGAATCCAGCTTCCTCGCCGACTTTGCTCATCGGGAGGTCGCAAGAGGGGGTCACGTGACCCTGGGATGAGTCATAAGTATGAATCAATTGTCCAGCAATCTAAATTTTGATCATGTGACCGTGGGGATGCTGTGACGAAGTGTGAAAAATGATTCTCAATTAATAAAAATCAACGTCAAAAAAAATATATTAAAAATTAGGGTACTCCTGTAGTTGACTTGTTGACTGGGAGTGGTGTGGTGGCCTAGAGGTGGCGCTCTCCCCTCACAATCATGAGTCTGTGAGTTCGATCCTAGGTAGAGGCAGATGTTTCTCTCTCTGGACACGATGAGAATAGATCTGCTGAACAAAACTCCGCACTGGTGACAGGAAAGGCATCCGGCTAGTAAAAATTGTGCTAGCTCCATTCAGTTGCCCAGATAGACTCCACCCCGCAAGGAATTATGGGGTTGTTAAAAGAAGATGGTGATGGGTGACTTGTTGACTGAAACAACCTATGAGGATCAAAGATAGAGGGCATATTATGGGATGCTCCAGGGGGGGAGGTTGCATGAACCTCATCATGGTGCATTGAAAAGCTGGAGATGAGAGCTCTGAGGACACTAGTGGTCCTTCTCTGGAGATTAAAAAGTTTTTCCAACTTTGCCAAGTCACAGCTGCCACTTTGAACTTCACAATCTCCATCCTGGCAGGCGCCACTGGAAGGGCCATAAGGGCAAGACGGAGTCCAGTTTATATTGGTTTCTCTTTATTAGTTCTCTTTCTCTTCTTGAATTAAAGATCTAATTGCATGTATCAGTGCCTTTTTTTAAAAAAAAACCAATATACAGGTGAACCTCAATGTACGGCCACGATGGGGACCAACGTTTATGTCGCTAAGTGAGTTTTGCCCCATTTTACAACTTTTCCGGCCAGAGTCGTTTAATGAATCACTGCCGTTCAGTTTGTAATATGGTCATTAAGTGAATCATCGAAGTTGTTAAATTAGTCACAAGGTTGTTTAGTGAATCTGGGATCACGTGACCCCAGGGACGCTGCGACCATCCTAACTACGAGTCAGCTCTCCACCGTCTGAATTTGGATCCCGTGACCCTGAGGGAATGGCTGCAACGGTCACAAGTGTGAAAAATTGTCCTTTTTTTTTCAGTGCCATTGTAACTTTGAACGGTCACTAAACGAGCTATTGTTAAGTCAAGGACTTCCTGCGTTCCTTTCATTGTCCTAAAATAAATGATAAACTGGATACCCCACAACGTGAAGTGGATCTAAGGCTCTAATCTTCTTCCAGAGAAAAATTATTATTATTATTATTATTATTATTATTATTATTATTATTATTATTATTATTATTATTATTATTATTATTTAAAGTTGATAAATATGGATGATGTTAACCAAGTCCTGCTTTTGACTTAAAATATCAGCAGTTTTCTTTCTTTATTTCCCACCCACCCCCCGTTTATTGTACATAAAGGAGATTTGCATTCTTACCGATGCTAATGGCGATGATAATGTAATTCTCCCGCGTCCCACTGGGACAAACGAACGTTTCATTTATTACTATTTTTTCTCTCTTTGAGGGTGTTTGGACCTGCACACCCTCATTAGAAATGCATTATATTTGTCGCAGGGAAAAAAAGATGACAAAAATAATTAATTTCAGCCTATTTGGCTTTGCGCAAACGTGGCCACC
>NW_020717094.1:22970-34563 GCF_900518725.1 Notechis scutatus | reverse complement strand
AAGGGAAGGAAGGAAGGAAGGAAAGGGAAGGAAGGAAGGAAGGAAGGGGAAGGGAAGGAAAGGAAAGGAAAGAAGGAAGGAAGGAAAGGGAAGGGAAGGAAAGAAGGAAGGAAAGGAAAGAAGGAAGGAAGGGAAGGAAGGAAGGAAGGAAGGAAGGAAGGAAGGAAGGAAGGAAGGATAACAGCAGTTGCAACTAAGAAGAGATACACAGACTTCAAGGCCGGCATTCACAGGTTCTAGCTGTGGGAATGGGAATGACAGCACAAAAGTTGCATTGCAAATTCCACCCCCTTCTGGGTATACAGGTAAACCTCAACTTACAACAGTTCATTTAGTGACCGACCGAAGTCCCAATGGCATTGGAAAAGGTGACTTAGGACCCTTTTTTCACACTTAACGACCGTTGCAGCCATCCCCGTGGTCACGTGATCAAAATCCAGCCGCTTGGCAACCGGCTCGTATTTGTGACAGTCGCAGTGTGGCCACGCGATACCCTTTTGCGACCTGCTGACCAGCCACGTCGAAGGGGGAAAACCAGAGTCACTTAACGAACAGGTCACCAGCTTATCAACTGCAGGGATTCACTTCACATCCGTGGCAAGGAAAGCCATAAAGTGGGGCAAGACTCACTTAACCAATTTCTCGCTTATCAGCAGAAATGTTGGGCTCAGTTGTGGTCGTAAATCAAGGACTACCTGTAGGGAAGACAAAATGCCGCCAAGGAATGAGCGGTTGAGCGGAGATGCCAGCCGCTGGCATCTCCAGAAGCATTTTAAGAATGAGAAGACAGGTGGGGACATGTCTGGATCAAATCCTGAGAGAGAGAGAAGGATTTTGCAGGCGGGGTCTTTGCACTTCAGGTTTTAAGTGGAAAATAATTTCAATTAGGCTGAATCATTAGAAACCCAGTGAGGCCATTTAGCCTCGTTTCCATTTTAAACCTGCCAAGGCCAGGGCTGCAGGCAGAACAAGAAGCAGTGGATGGAGAATAACCAAGGAGAGAAGCAACCCGGAACTAAATTTCCAAAGAGGGAGGACGATTAATAAGTGGAAAAAACTTCCCTCCGGAGGTTGTGGCTGCTCCATCGCTGCAGGACTGGACAATCGTTTGTGGTATAGGATCTCCTGCTTGAGCAGGGGGGTGGACTAGAAGACCTCCGGGGTCCCTTCCAGCTGTGATGGACTTTTCTGATTTCCCTACAAACATCCCTGCCCTGATTTTGGCTTTTGAAAAAACACCTTGACTTTTCAGTGTTTTGCATCGTTTTGTCAAGTGGCTGTTATGGTCTGCTTTGTTTTCAAAGTTTGGCCTTTTTCCTAGAATTCATTGCAGCAAAAAAAAGAAAGGTTTGGCTGAGAAACAAATGTTATCAACAAAAGTGCACTGAAGTGGATTTTTGGAATGCCGCTTTGTGAATTTAAAGTCATATTTTCCACTTTGTATCCTTAATGCAGTGGTGTTTTTTTTTAAAATGTAATTAAAGTGTTTTTATGTGGCTTGGCATTTTTCCCGCTCAGTTGTTATTGATTTACATCCGAAAAGGATTTCACGTATTAGTGTGTCTGCATTATGCACCAATAAAATCCTTTCCACTGTAAAAGTTGTCGGTCAGGGACAAATTGAACTTTGGTTGAAGCAGCTCTGTTACCCAAATCCCCTGAAGCAGAAGTAACACACAGTAGGAGCGGTGTTAAAAAAAAGAGAGGTCAAGTCGGCAACTGCACAACTGAAGCTCTGCCTTCTTCATACATGCATGAGTCAGGCCTTTTAACTTCACTGGATGACAAATTTGAGAAAGAAAATACACAAAACTAAACTAAAGGTGCTAAAGTACTAAGCTATGAATACTATAGGCAGCTGTGAAAAAGGATTAATCATAACCAATAACCAACAAAATAAAACTCTAAACAATCTAAGCTGATCACTTCTATATCAAATGTTAAACAATATACAATATACTGATGAGGTTACCTAGTTGGGTCATGAGACGCCTGCAAGAAAACAATCAAGCTCAAGGACTCCAGTTTTTTTTCCTTCTCTTCTTCTTTCTCCTCCTCCACCTCCTGCCTGCAAACCCGTCTCCCTTCCAGCACTGGTGCTGTTGGATCATTAAATGTCTGCCAGAAAACAGTGATGCTCAGAGAGCACCAAGAACCCGTTTTCTTTCTGCTCCTCCTCTTCTTCCTCTCTACAAACCCCACCCTCTTCTAGCATTGATGCTGTTACCTACTTGGGTCATGAAACGTCTCAAGCAAACCGCCAAGTGCACTGCAGAGCCCACAGTCACACTACCACCCCTGAGCTACAGAGGGTTGAAGTCAACTCCTCTTAAAGTTACTTTACAAGAGCTTCCATAATTCCCTCACCAGCTTGGTGAAGATGGTATCAGGGTGGTCTCTGGAAAAAAGGAAAAAAAAACTGGACAGCCTGTTTTTAGATAAATATCCATGTTTCATTTCTTTTCTGCATTTGCTGTTTTTTAAACTCCCAAGTAAAATAATTGTAAAATAATTTTCTTTTCTTTATTATCTGTCTTTAGCAGAAATGGCTGATGGTGATGAGAAACTGGACATTTCTCTCCTAGAGGCAGGTAAATGGCGCCAAGGTTTGTTTCCTTGTTTAATTTTGTTTAATGTGAGATATACTGTACCACTAACTGCCAGAACTTCTTGGCAGCTTAGCTATACAAACAAATTTAAAATCAAGAACACTTAAAATAAACAGTGGGAAACAAGTAAGCCCCAAAGCCTGTTAGAAAATAAGTTATTCTGAAGAATTTTTTAAAAGGAAATAAAGAGTTCCTGGGACTTGGGCTAGCAACAACAACAACAACCAAAAAAAAGCCAAAGAAGGTTGCCAGCAGATGACCTCTCAACAATCCAGCAGATCCAGGAGATCACCTGCAGCTGAGCCACAGGGGGGCTTCAGAGCTAATGACCAGGCCAAGAGACCAGCTGGATCAGATGAATTGTGGCCTCTGGGTTTTTCAAAGAGCAGACAAATTGCCAAGTTTTGTCCCAAATGATTTTTGGATTAGATGCTTGTTAAGAATATGCCTCATATCAATAAAGGAGAATATCTGTAGCTCGGGGTGGAAATGAGGGGTCTTTGGTGCTCTCGGAGCTTGGTTTTCTTGCAGAGGTTTCATGACCCAAGTAGGTAACATCATCAGTGCTAAAAAGGAGTGGGTTATATTGTAAATAAACAGAGAGCAAACCCCTCTCTCTTCTAGCCCTGATGATGTTACCTAGTTGGGTGTTGAGACGTCTGCAAGAAAACCACCAAGTTCAGAGAGCACCAAGGACCCCACAGTCCTCCTCCTCTTCCTTCTTTCTGAAAACCCCACACTCTTCTAGCCCTGATGATGTTACCTAGTTGGGTCATGAAACATCTGCAAGAAAACCACCAAGCTCAAGCAACTCTCAACAAGCGTCATAATTATAGTTCCTTAAAATGCTAATTTACAACTTTTAACTCTTTTTCAGGTACCCTCCTTGAAGCCACGCCTTCCGTGCCAGTGTTTCATTAGCATATTGAAGCCTCGGTTTGAAATGATGCCAGCAACCTTTCTAGATTACTTCGCTATCCGTGCTCCCCTGTTTCACCATCTCTGATCAATTTTTTTTTCATGCTTTTCTAACGTGGATAATTATTAAGCGACAAATCACTTTTCCTTTGGGTTTAATCAAAATAACTAGATTTGTTTGTAGAGAGGCTCTAGTGCAATTAGTCTGGTAACCAATGTGATAGGATGAATTTTGATTTTATGATGGCATTTCCCCACATAAATACATGCGTGCTGGCTATTCTATTTAAATAGCGGGGAGAAAGAAAAACAAAAGTATCCTCTTAATCTTACAAAGAGCTCCTAACACCTCCATTTCATATAGAGTTTTTGGTGCAGAAATCATGGGGTCAAAAATCAAACTTCTAAGACGTTTAATGAGTCTTAATTTAACGAGTTTCTGAGTTGAGCCTTTCCTTCCATCCCCACAAGGTAAATTTCTATTTGGATATAATTATTAATTATTTGTTTTCAGAAGCAGAATTGCTATCATTATATGTGACCATAAGATATTAATAAATACTACTTGCGGTGTCACATTTAATCCAGATCAAATAATCTTAAAGATGAAAAGTTGTTTTCCATATTTTGCAGTCCCCTTAGTTTTTCTCTGATATTTGATTCTCATAATACTGCCTTGAAGTTCCAAAACAAAGAGTATTTCAGGAATCATTCATAGAATCATTGGGTTGGGAGGGAACTTTGAGGTTGTCTAGTCCAACCCTCTGCCCAAGGCAGGATTCTGACCGGTAGTTTTAAAAGTAGGATCTCAAGACAGTTGTGTAATTGTTCAAGACATGTCTTCCTCCTTGCCTCATGCCTCAAGAGCCCTTCTGTATCAAAGGAGAACAGGCATGTAGACAGGTATCTTAGGTTCCCTTTCTCACTCAGTTTTTGTCCAGCATTTCAATACAGGTAGTCCTCGTCTTACAACAGTTCTTTTAGTGACCAAAATTACGACTACACTGAAAAAAGTGACGTGACTGTTTTTCACCCTTGTAACTGTTGCAGACTGTTGAGGTCCCTTCCAACTCTATTATTATTACTCTCTGTATAACATGCAGATTACTCGGATGCATAGGGGAGTGATAATGTATTTTATTCTCTCTTTAGTGAACTAAGAGCCATCAGCTCTGGGCGCTTAGGTTCCATTCTCCTTGTTTTGCTAATTTATGGGGATTAGGAATTGTGAGCACTTTTTGGAGGATACAATTTTGAGAAGATTCTTTCCACCTGCATACGTGTCCTCTCCTTATTCCATCCCTTAAGAGGTGACAGGATATTTGGGGGCCTACGTTAATATTTCTTTTTTCAAACAAAAGCTGGCGGGAGCATGGCTAGCAACTCTCCACTAATCTTCAATACACTCCGATATCTCACAAACACCACCTGAATTTATTTTGCATTTGTGTTGGTTTTGAAGTCCCCAGTATCTCCTACACTCGACATGAGAAGATCTGCTCATACCTTAGATCAGGGGTGTCCAACCTTGGCCATGTTAAGAGCTGTGGACTTTGGAGTCTGAAGTCCACAGGTCTTAAAATGACCAAGGTTGGACACCCCAGCTTTACATGAAGGTATACATGAAAAATTTCACATACACGAAAAATTCATTGATACCCTCGTAGACATCTCTAGCAGAGTCTAATGGTGTGTTTAGGAACCCTCTTTTTCAGCTTGTTAAAAATAATCATTTCTGCAGTTCAATAATGTTTTTTTATAAATTTTTAAACTTAATGCAGTACAACCAACTTATCGCTGAAACGCAGCTGTCTTTTCTTGAGGACTTGATAAACCTGGCTAGTGCTGTAGTCTGTAACAATCCCACATCTTCTTTTTGAGGCCAATGGGATTCTCCTCCACAAATGAAATTTCTTGGTCTTTTCCATAAATCTACAAAGCGTATGTATTGTAACCATTAACCTACAATCAGCAGTCTTACGAATCTTTAAAAACAATTGTACTCGTGTTGACTTTAACTGTGACTACTATTAAAACTTTTTTCCGGGCGTCTTTTTTTATAGGTTTTATTAGGAAAAATCATCCCATATTTAGGTAAAAGTCTCAATCTTATGTATATATGTTTTATTAATATGTACATATTTAGCTATTTTTTAAATTACTATGTTCTTAATAAAACCAACAAGGGACTAGTTGTGAAATGGTGCACTAAGATTGTGTCGTGTTATCAATCTCTGGGAATCTTTGTCAAGTTCAGCAAAACAATAATAATAATAAATTGCTCTAATTTAAACAGTGTCCTTACACTTTTTTGACAGATTATTTTTTTAATTACTGTACACGTTTCTAAACAATTATATCTCTGTCCGATTCCTTCATGTTAGTATCATATTATTAATGTAAAAGGGTGGTTAATCCCTTGTTTTATCACCCAGGAAATTAGCAATAAGGCTAAACTAGCTGCCCCAAAGGCAGGATTAAATTAGCAGCTGTGTTTTGCTTGTTTGTGGAAGGGATGGAATTTGCTCTTTATTTATAACATGGAAATGATTTGACCATGTAACACAGGATGGGGCGAACAAGAACAATTGTGGTTTTGTTTATTTAAATAATGGCACACCGTGTTTGTGTGACACGTAATAAAAGGCAAGATACAGGTAGTCCTCAACTTACAACAGTTCATTTAGTGACCCTTTGGAGAAAAAAGTGACTTAAGACCATTTTTCACATGAGCGTTGCAACATCCCCACAGTCACGTGATCAAAATTCAAAGGCTTGGCAACTGACTCATATTTATGATGGTTGCTGTGTCCTGGGGTCATGCGATCCCCTTCTGCCAACTGCTGGCGGTTTGATCCTGACCGACTCATGGTCCACTCAACCTTCTGTCCTTCCGAGGTCGGTCAAATAAGGACCCAGGTTGTTGGGAGCCACATGCCGACTCTGTAAACAGCTTAGAGAGAGCTGCAAAGCACTGAGAAGAGGTATGTAAGTCTAAGGGCTCTTGCCACCTGCATTGCCAGTCAAGAGCGGAATCAGGAACTGTGCCACCACTTGAGACTTTCAAGAAGAGATTGGACTCCCATCTGTCAGAAATGATGTAGGGTCTCCCGCTTGGGTGGGGGGTTGGACTAAATGATCTACAAGGTCCCTTCCAACTCTGATGATCTGTTATTGTATCAGGAATACTTGGGAGAAAAAGAACGCCTGCAGAGGAGGAAAACGCCTGACCGGGTTCCTCGGAAGCCAGCAAGCAGCCAGCAGCAGAGTTAATGCAGAGAGGATCGAGAGGATTAGAAACAGGTTTGGCAGGCAGTGCGCCCCGAGCATCGCAACGTGGCCGTTACTGGGCCAACCGGTTTGTAATGTCATCTGGTAATGCCAGCTACGACACCTCCTGTCTTAAAATTGTCTTAAAATCGCCGTTTTGCCAGGCTGCCCTTACATTGGGCTTCCCTTGGGGAAGCTTCAAGAGAAAGCAAGAGGAGTTATTTTCACCCAGAATGGGGAAGAAAAGAAGCAGCGCCTCATCTGAGAACATGAACAAGAATTCCACATTCCGGAGTTTTGCGTTCCCACCTGGATCAATGCTGCAAAACGGTCTGAGCCTCCAAAACTAGCTTCCTCCATAACTTTCCTTCCTCTTTTCGAGACCCCTGCAGCCAGGAGACCTAAAACTCTTTTGTGCTTTACTTCCATCCGGGGATAATCCTGAATCCTGCAACCAGACCTGCTAAGTCTTAAGCCAATATCCATTTCCTTTGTCTTATTTGCTGCCAGCGTTTCCTTGTTTTTCTTTTGGCTTCCCACTTTTGTGGATGCCTGGGAGACGTTATGGGTTTGCCACAGAAACAACAGTGGTACAAAATAAGGTGAGACAGAAGGGCGGCATTAAAACTCACAGGGAAAACACAACGCCCACTTTGTGTTCAAAGGCGGGGAGGGTGGTATTACTCAGCAAGCCCACTCCTCTGTTGCTCCAGGTGTCTGCTTCTTGTGCAGTTAGTAACTCAGGATCAATTACAACGGCGGGCACACAACAGCTTTGTTCTATATAAATTAACCTCGGAAAATCAATGACAGAAAACTAGTCTCCCTGCTCCATCTGTAATCACAGCAAATGAGACAACCGAAAAGAGTTATTTGGAGAATACCAATGTAAAGGATTTAGAATATATATATATATTGGCAGGATCCACAGGGGAGATTAACATAGCCAAATTGGGAGCCACAATTTATGAACTTACAAGTTACTGAAAGAATACAAAGTGATCTAAGGAAAAGAGAAGCATTAATCGCAATGACAGAATTTGAAGCACAGGTAATTTCCTGATGTAGATACCGTTTGTCTAACAGCTGTTCAATATCCATAGCCACAGCCCTTAGGACTTATATATACCGCTTCTCAGTGCTTTACAGCCCTAAGTGGTTTGCAGAGTCAGCCTGGGTCAATACTCATTTAACAACTGTCTCGCTTAGCAACATAAATTTTGGACTCAATTGTGGTCATAAGTTGAGGACCATGTGTAATGTTCTGAGGCCATATGATTCTATTCTATTCTATTCTATTCTATTCTATTCTATTCTGTTCTGTTCTGTTCTACATTCTTCGGGAGTTTAGCAGTGTCACTTAGAATTGGCACAAGCACAAGCAGGTATTTGTTGGAAAGAAAGAGTTTCCCCTCCATTTTTTCTTCACCCAGTGTAAAAATAAATCTGATCCTAGGAAATTCTTCCCTGTCTGCAAATTGAAAGGGCAGCCAATTTTCTCTTCTCTAATAATGCCTTTGCTGCAGCTCCTCCTGATGGCAAATGGCCCTTCAGCTAATGCCATCTTGTGGCACCTGACCTGTGATGCATTCGTTTTACCTGTAATGGTCTCCTTAGGAATACTCCGAGGCAATTCTGAAAGGAAATGGAAAAGAATTAGAAATGCCTACAGCAGAGCCATTAGCATAAATCCAATCAAGGAGGCTTTGTTTTAGTTGTTCAGGAGGGTTTTAACTTGGCAGCCCTGTCAAGGGCTGCAAAAAGGGTTTTTTGCTTGCGTTGCTTTAAGATTGGAAACAAAAATGCTTTAGGTTTATGTAATTCTCCCATGGAAATAATAACAATGCTGAAAATAGGTAAACGGTGTAGAAAACACTGGAAAAATCATTCCATAACAGAACAACATACAGATAATCCTCGACTTAAAAGGATTTATGTTGTTAAGTGAGACATTTGTTAAGTGGGTTTTGCCTCATTTTACAACCATTTGTTGTTAACTGAATTGCTGTGGAAGTTAAGTTAGGCACACGGTTGTTAAGTGAAACTGGCTTCCCCATTGACTTTGGTTGTCAGAAGGGGATTACTCCAGGATGCTGCAACCGTCATAAATATGAGTCAGTTGCCAAGCATCTAAATTTTGATCACGTAACTATGGGAATGATGCAATGGTCGTAAGTGTGAAGATGGAAGTGTGAGATGTACCAGGGACTGCAACGCTCATTTTGTCACAGTAAAAACCAAGCACAAGAGGGAAACAAGTATTTTTTAAAATTGGATTATTTTTTCACATATACCTCTCTGTCTCCTTAGCAGGAGACCTTGTCATCTTTTCAATTTAAAGAGTAACTTTTAAGAAATAATTTCCTAACTCTGCCATCCCATGGATGGATCATCCAAAACAATGTTCAACTTGACCCAAAAACCTGCTTGACAAAAGAATGGTCCTCGCTGGAGCTAGAACTGACAAAACACAGAAAATTTGCTCAAGAATTTCATATCTCGCTCAAGTAATTACTTAGGACTGTTCCCTGAATCAAATATGGA
This sequence comes from Notechis scutatus, assembly GCF_900518725.1. Next base: position 25,222 of record NW_020717094.1, on the reverse strand, counting down.
GGGGTCCCAAATCCTAATATTTGTGGTGGCTGATCTGATGTTTTTAAAAAAATATTATTTGAAAAGGCCAAGTTAAAGATTAAACACCCCACCTTAAGCCTCGGTGACTCTAAATTTTTGTCCTGTCTGGAATTTCAGATGGCAAAAGGTGAAGTCAACAGTCTGAGGCTGAGAACAAGCATCGGCACTTACGGCAAATTCAGTAGGAAAGATTGAATTAAAGTCCAGTCCAGAAGTCAACAAAAACTGTTCTGATATTTAAATAAAAGTTCAAAGATTCAGAGGATAAGGTTGTAAATCAAGGACTATCTATATGTGGGTGTTACGAGCTGACACTGATCTGATGATCCATCAACTCAAAATGTTACCAACAGCTAGCTCCATAATGCAATCTAGAAGTTGGCTCCCGTCAAGTCTGAATTAGCTACAATCCAGCCCCTTAGTACATATTTTAATAGAAAACCTGAGGCACGCTAGTCAGGAAAAAAATGGTCACTGGATTCCTTGAAACTGGGCTCATAATATTGCATTAAGCATAACTGTATAATGGTTAGCTGAGGTTCCTACAATACACAAAGTCAAATCCAAACTAAGAATAGCTAGAGCCTTTGAATTCAACAATCTGGCCACAAGCAGGATCCTGTCGTAATTTATTCCATGCCTTGGCCAGGATGCAAACTTTCTGAACAGTGGCCAAAATAGAAAGACAAGAGAAGAAAAACGAGAATGTACGTGCCGTGCTACTTAATTTGGTATTATTTTTAACATAAATGCAGGCCATCTTTTGGAGTCTGGGAAATCAATGAGTAAGCTCTGGGGACCTTTTAAAAAAAGCAACTTGTCAAACATTTAGAGTCACATATTTAAAAGGAAGAAAATTATCCTGGCATATTTTTCTTCGCTGCATCAGTTCCGGTTTTGTTAAGATTACTCAAGATGTACTTATTGGTTTGAGGGATAGATTTATTAACTCATCTATAAGAGCTGTGGAAGATTACTTTGGGATCGCCCCTTTGCAAACAGAAATCCTGCCAGGACTGAAAGTGAGTGGCCCAAAACCACCCAATTACAAGTGGTCCTCAACTTACCATGGTTCAATTAGTGACCATTCAAAGTTACAGCACTGAAAAAAGAGACGTATGGCCATTTTTCACAGTTACGACCGCTGCAGTATTCCCACGGTCACGTGATCAAAATTCAGATGCTTGGCAACAGACTCGTATTTATGACCGTTGTTGTCTCCCCGGGTCCTGTGATCATCATTTGCGACCTTCTGACAAGCAAATTTGAAGGGGAATACAGATTCCCTTAACAACCAGGTTACTAAGTTGTCAACTTACAGTGATCCACTTAACAACTGTGGCAAGAAAGGTCGTAAAAGGGGGCCAAACTCACTTAACGAACACCTTACTTAGCAATGAAATTTTTGAGATTGTCATTTACATGTTATCCAGACTAGCTGCAAACATTGCACTAAATGTGATTTGCTGAATGACGGACATTTGGCTGTCAGTTTGGCTGGGCCCTTGCAATTTGGCAAGGCTAAAAAAATTCTGCATTTGAGAGTCCCAGAGCTGCATTGTGCAAATTACAAGAAGTATTTTTGCTTTGATTTCCTTTTCCCCTTCTTCTTTGCCTACTTTGAGAGGAAACGTGTTCCGCCAACAGGCCAAGATTCTTGGCAAACCCGCCTATTTATTAAAGGGTTGTTCCATGAGTGCTCTTCAAAGGATTCTGCCTGAACTGCCAGCAAATAAGGTCAGCCAGCCTGTCTCTTTCAGTCTGGAAGCGCGTTACACATGGGTGCACCGAGAGCCGGTCATTCTGGGTTTGCCATGCAGAAGCCCTCTGCACATGCTTAGAAGAATTCTGCCTAAGGAAGCTAAGAGGAAAAAATGGGTGGGAAGGCTGACTTGCCTGACCTCAAGCGGCTGCAGACAGGTAGGTTAGGTTTAGTGAAGTTTGAGGTCCCTTTCAAATCCAGCTGGACTCTAACGTCTCCTGCGTGGGCATATCATGCTAGTGCTTGCTCTTTTTCTCTTTCTTTTCTTTCTTTCCCTTCTTTTTCTTTCACCTATATCTCTCATCTCTCATCTCCATAACTACTATCATCTTCCTTCCTTCCTCTATCCATCTATCATCCCTCTCATCTACATAACTTCCTTACTTCCTCTATCCATCATCTATCATCTTTCTCATCTCTCAACCTATCTTTTCCTTCCTTTTCTCTATCTATCCATCATCCCTCTCAT
>NW_020717094.1:0-22960 GCF_900518725.1 Notechis scutatus | reverse complement strand
ACCTATCTTTTCCTTCCTTTTCTCTATCTATCCATCATCCCTCTCATCTATCATCTCCATACCTACCTTCCTTCATTTCTTTTTCTATCTATCCATCATCTCTCATCTCCATACCTATCATCTTCCTTCCTCCATTCATCATCTATCGTCTTTGTGTCTTCTCTCATCTATATATCTCCTTTCCTTCCTTTTCTCTATCCATCTATCATCCCTCTCATCTGTCATCTACATGCCTTCCTTCCTTCCTTCATCTATCCATCATTTCTCATCTCCATACCTCTCACCTTCCTTCCTTCCTTCCTTCCTTCCTTCCTTCCTTCCTTCCCCATTTCCTTCTTTCCCATCTCTTTCCTTCTTCCTTTCCTTTTCTTAGTCTCCTTACAACAGTTTACTTAGGGACCAAAGTTACAACAGCCTTGGAGGGGAGGGAGGACGCCAAAAAAGTGACCTATGACCATTTTTCACACTTATGACAGTTGCAGCACTTCCCTTCCATTGATTCCTATTTATGACTGGTCATGTGATTTCCCTCCCCCCTTGCAACCTTCTGACAAGCAGAGCCAACAGGGAAGCCAGGTTCACATGTCACTAACTTAAACCCCCCCCCCCCCCAACAATTCACTTAACTGCTGCAAGGAAAGTTGTAAAATGGTGCAAAAAAGAAATGTGTCTCGCTTAGTGACATAAATTGGGGGCTCCCAATCATGGTGGGAAGCCTGTATTATTATTTTTATTGCTGTTATTGTTGTTATTATCATGATCATTTCCCCCCTTAGTTGCAATTAGAAACCCAGGATCACCTGGGGGCCTCCCAACCCCGCAAAAAGCGGGCGGGGCTTGTGTGCGCGCGTGTGTGAAGAGAACGTCTCCCCTGAGGCGACCGCCTTTACCCCGCCCCGCCCTTCCCAAGCTCGAGCCGCCTCAGCGTTTCCCGCCTTTTTCGTACACAGGCGCCCTGGGGGGGGGTTCCCCCGCGCGTGGGCGTCCCGGCGTGCGTGCGCGTGCGCAGGGAGGGGGGCGGCACCCTCCCCCCTCCCTCCCCCCCCTTCCGAGGCGGCACTTGGGCGCAGCCGTTAGTCTCTGCTCCCCCCCCCATGGCCGTTTGAAGGAGGGGAAGGAGGCGGGGAAGATTAACCCCCTCGTGCCCGACTCGTCGCTCCTCTCTCGCCTCTCTCTCTCTCTCTCCCCCCCCTTCCTCCTCCTGCAACTGAGGCGGCGCTGAGGGGAGAGGGCGAGCGCGAGCCGGGGCCGGCCAGGCGCCCCGGTGCATTGTGGGACGGAGTGGGGCAAGCCGGAGCGGCGCGGGGAGTCCCGTCGGCGGGCGGGAGAGCAGCCGAGACGCGGTAAGGAGAAGGCCGCGAAGGTGGGGTGAGAGAGAGAGAGGAGGGAGGTGCGCTTAAAGTGGAACGCGCCCCCCCAGGGTATGTGTGGGGTGGGGAAAGCGCGCGGGAAGAAGCCGGAGGGGGCGTGTGTGAGGAAAGCCCGGAGGGGCCCCTTAAAGAAGGCGCTCCTTTAAAAAAAAAAAAAATCTTGGCCGCCTCCGGAGGGGAAGAGGTTAATCTTTCCGCCCTCCGACATCTTTCCTTTTTTTCCCCCCTCACTCCCTCCCCGACGGGCGGGGAGGGGTGGGGGGGGTAGGTGAGCGGGAGGCCTCGCGCGTGCGCTGTGCGCCTGGAACGCCCGGAGCGCGAGCCTTAACTTGGCTCGCGCCGCTCTTTCTCCGCCGCGGCCACGCCCCTCGGGGGGAGGAGGAGCGAGGGTCGAAGCCCCGCCCCTTCCCCCCGCCCGAGTTGGGAAGAAATGGGACGATCCGGCTCGCTGGCGACGCTGAGAAGGCGGTGGATGGAGGGGCGGGCGGGAGTGGATGGAAGGGGCTTCTGCCGCCCTCGGTTGGGGTCCTGGCGGCCGGGGCTGCTGGGCTTCCCGCTTCCGCCAAAGGCAGGGCAAGGACTTCCCGCCTGGCTTTTGCTTCGGAGAGACTCCGGATTAAGCGGGTCGTGGGAACACCAGAAGAACCAGACCCATAATCAATGACCAGAAGAACCCGGCTTTGCCTGGTCTATAGAGAGTCTCGGGCATCCATGTCCTGGTGTCTCAAAGGTTGTGCCAGGGGGGGGTTGGACTAGATGACCCCCAGGTCCCTTCCAACTCTACTATTCTATTTCTATTCTGCATTCTATTCTATTGTGCTTTTCTTCCAAAAGGCAAATGGACTTTTTTGCCAGGGTTTTCTTCTTCTTCCTTGAAAAGGTTTTGTTTTTCAGCCAAGAAGCTTCTTCAATTCAATTCAATAAGTTGGGATGCCTACGGGGAGCCTCAATCTTCAAAAGTCGTGGTTGTCCCAAAGGTGCTTTTTCCCCAAAAGGCAACTGGACTTTCTTGTGAATCGAGGTAGTCCTTGATTTACAGCAGTTTGTTTAGTGACCATTCAAAGATACAAGGGCACTGAAAGAAGGGATTCAGGATCGTTTTTCACAGAAACATTGCAGCATCCCCATGGTCACGTAATAGCAACTCAACCACTTGGCAACTGACGCATATTTATGACGGTTGCCGTGTCCACGAGTCATTGATCCCCCTTTGCGACCTGGCAAGCAATGGGGAAGCCAGATTCACTTAACAACCGTGTGACTCACTTAAGAACTGCAGCGATTTCCCTTAACTGTGGCAAGAAAGGTGGTAACATGGGGCGAAATTCAGTTAACAAATGTCTCACTTAGCAACAGAAATTTTGGGCTCAATTGTGGTCATGAGTTGAGGACTATCTGTATTGGACATTTTTTGGTTCTTTTTTCCCTGGAAAATGCTTTACTTTAGAAGCTTCTTCAGTTCTAAACTTCTGTTTTCAAAGAAAGAAAAGCAAAGTCCAGTTGCCTTTTGGAAAAAAGCACCTTTGGCACAATCATGACTTGGATGATTGAGAATCTCCATGGGCTTCCCAATTTATTGAACTGAACTGAACTGAAGAAGCTTCTTTGCTGAAAAGCAAAACATTTTCGAGGAAAAAGAAACAAGAAAATCCCATTGCCTTTGGGGGGAAAAGGCACCTTTGGGGCCTGGTTTGCCGGGTTCTCTCAGTCGCTTGGGGTCCCTCTAATGTACATTTTAGCCAAAAGTATTATATAAGCTCTGTGTTTGTGTCCATCCTTCAATTGAGAGCCAGGATGACATACTTGGAATTCTGTAGTCATCTCACCAAAATTTTGTTACATTCCTGAAGTGTTTGTAATATTGCCCGTGTATAACGCCTAGGAGCTCCATTACTCTCATATGTCTACAGGGCCTCTGGTCATGAAGAGCTTCCTTTATCTAGAGTGTTTTGTAAAGGAATGGTGGTGCCTCATTTGGGAAAGAGAAGAAAATTGTTAAAATATTGCTCCTGTTTATTAGTCTGAGATATTTAAAACTTCAGCTGTACTGTGGCATGATCCAGCTGAATGTAAACTTTTATGTAATTGTCTCTTTGATATTTAACTAGTCTCTTAAAATGTATTAAGCTCTCACTTTAAATTCATATTCGTATTCATATAGTTTTAATTACAAGTATCACTTCCTTCATTGAAGTATTTCGATTGTATTCCATTTACCGATTTACCTGGTGCAACTCAGTAACGTTTTCTCCTAAACATTTCTGTGATTGGGATTTCAAGTATTTTACAACTCTGACATTTATTGGAAGGAGTTTTAATTGAATTTAATTAAAGTATGTGATTACTACATTCACAAGTATTGGGAGATTATTTTGATGTTCAACTAATGACTTATTTATACAAATACCTATTTATGTGAGCTACTTTAGCAAACCAGAAAGTAACGATGTTGTGTTTTCTGTAAACTAGAAAAATGTTTTCCCCCTCTTGATTGTGGAATGAAACAAATTGTTCACTTAAGCAGTTATTAACACAAAATAGTAACTTATCGATTGCCATAACTAATCTGCAGTGTAATGTTCATTCAGACTTTTAATTTGCAATAGAGTTACATCTATTTAGATACTTGACCAGGTACCCATAACTGAGTAGTGTTTCCAGAGTTTGTGATGCTCTGGAACAGTTTTATCTAGGGGAGACATCAATACCAATCTTGATACAGGCTCCAGTTCGATATTACTTGTGGCCCTGTCTGAAGCAGTCATACTTGGCTGTTCATGTTCATTGTTTTCCCTGGGTATTCTCTGTTCCTCTGGTTCTCTAAACTCACAAAGGATCTTTTCACAACCATAACCCTAACAGCAAAATACATGCATTGGGGACTCAACGTTTGGGTGATAGTGGTTTCTAATGGATGAATAGGGATTAATTATTTCAAATATTTTACTACAACTCACTACAGTAAAGGGAATTGTTAACTTAAGCATTCAGACTTAACAATGATTGAATAAACAGTATCCAAAAGCAGCAGTACACACTTATTTTATCCACACACTGGCAGAGCTCACAACATAGAATATCAAAATTAAGGGGGGGGAGGAATCTGCAGCGTTGTGTGGACTCCAATCTACCTCTAAAATAAATGGAATCAAAGTATTTGCATTTTTTGGTGTTTGGTGTGAATTAAAAATCCCCTTTAAAAATCGCCAAACCTGTTCTTTGTTCCATTTTAACTGCATCCATTAACCATAAGAAAGTTGTCCATCCCAGGCTTAATGAATTGAGTGAATGTAGCCTATTGTCGCTTATTCACTAGCCAATTTACTGTTTATGTTTAGTAAATTGGGTTCATCCACAAACCATGGAGAAGCAGTCATTTGCATTCAAAATAGAAAATGGATTGGTCAGTATTTTGGGTATGGGTGGATTAAATAAAATATGCTAACTATCCTGAGACAAAAGATGGAGGGGAGAGGGGGAGAGAAGAAAGCAAACAAACCGTGAACCCTGGTCACAAACAGTCTGCCACTATTCTCAAATATCTATGAAATTCCATGGTTATCCAGTGTCAGAAAAAGGAAGGAACTAAAGACTGACCCAGTTTAATGGCATTTTTGAATGATGTGTCAACCATGTTTGTAGCCATAACTCACTTTCCCCCACCTTTTTTTTTAACAATTTAGGAAAAGAAGGAGAAGCCACTATTTCCCCTTCTGAATAACAGAATTGGCTAGCCAGCAAGGCAGATAAAATGATGATCTAACAAATATAATCAAACTGAAGAGGCAGTTAGCACATAGCACTATCACCAAGAATGTGGCAAGAAAAGTGTATTTTCTGCCCCCATTTGATGTACAGGTTGACTGATAGTTTTCCAAATAGTTTATTGCTGGCCCATTGGGTCAACATTCCAGTTTTGAAAACCTGTTTGGCCTTTACCATTATAGAATGTTCTACAAAATGGTTCACATCCAGTGCCCTAGTTTCAAGTAATGGGTGTAGCCACTATATTGTTTGACATCAAGGTCTAGAATCATCTGGTAGCTGTCATTTTTCAGACAGTCTTGAAGAAGATTGATTTTCTAGGATTCGATGGATCCATTCCAGCTTATCTTCTTGTCATAGTTTAGCAAATTATTGAGTCCTATTGATAGATGGTATAGATCCTAAATTGACATGATTGGCATCCTTCGGGGCATTCTTTATTTCACTTAAACTGCTGGAAGAAATAATCCATAAGCTTGGACTAAAATGCCATCATTGTACAAATTATTTCTAATTCCAAGTATGCAGTGAAAAACCAAAAAAAGATGGTGAAAAGATGACTGAAATTCTGGATATATATGTCGGGCAAACAAATTGAAACTTACTTTAGGCAAAACCAAATGTTACTGATGGGGCATTCTCAGTGTGAGTGGAGAAGAGAATACGATAGATGTGGTCCTTACCACGGAGACAGAATGTTACCAGGAATGTTTTAAAGAAACAACCAAAAACAATGTATGGCTGGTTCCTCAACTGCTGGTGTGAATTAAATGCAAGATTTACCAAGTTTTGAACCTTTGTTTATCTTCTTTAAAGCTGTTTTTGTTTCTATGTTTTAACAAAATATCTTCATAAGGCTTCTGAATTATTCTGATGTGACCATCAATAATTCATTTGTCTGTGACTTCATTGCTCTTCTCCTTGTCAACCCTTGATAATTCCACATTCATGCACTAAGTTAAATTGAATTGGTCTTGGTCTGTATTTGGAGTGTTCTCAACAATTCATTTCAATCATCACAGTTTGGTATGGATTAACATCTACAAAAGGAGTACAGGCTAACTGAAAAGAAAAATGCCTACTGCTTGAATAGGCGTTGCATTTTGGTGTTCATAAGGAGTTTCATATGGCCTTTTATTTCTAAATTATATTATGCAAAGATTAAGAACAAAAATCAGTTTGTAATTACATATAGTAAGATCACAATTGTTTCATTGGGATTTAACTCCGCTGGATTGTCGCTCTACAATTTAGCAGCCGAAATTAAATCTAATAGGCCGTTTCAGGAAGAATTTTGATGTATTTTCTATACAAAAACAGTTGGGAGATCACATTTTTATGTAGAGTATGCGACTGTATGAAAGACAACTTTTATGCTATATGTTTGTATTTTTTTTAAAACCTAGGATAACAAGTCCAACCTATTTCATAAAGAAAAAGAAAATCTGCCGTTACTAACCGTGTGAGAATCATGTCTGTTCGAGAGTCCTTTAATCCAGAAAGTTACGAACTTGACAAAAGTTTTCGGTTAACCCGTTTCACGGAACTTAAAGGCACCGGCTGTAAAGTGCCTCAGGACATTTTGCAGAAATTGCTCGAATCTTTACAAGAAAATCATTTCCAAGAAGATGAACAGTTTTTGGGGGCTGTTATGCCAAGATTGGGTAAGAAACCTTTTACTGGTTATAATGATTTCTTAGGTCTCAGATGTGATCCCCTTTTGCGACCCCTTCAGTGGGGAAGCCAGATTCACTTGGCAACCGTGTTACTAATTGAACGACTGCAAATGTGGCAAGAAAGGTCATAAAACAGAGCAAAACTCAAGTATTTCACTTAGCAACATAAATTTTGGGGTCGATGGTGGTCGTAAGTCAAGGACTGCCTGTATAATCATTATGTAGCCTAGTGCACGTTAGACTCTTTCTGTGAAGAGTCCTTGGGAAGACAGCGTTGAAGAATGCGGCCGCATCAATGAGAAAAGAAACACCGAACTACCATTCAGTGTTTTCATAGTCTCACTAGGGTAGGATATGCACAGTTTGGATTACCTTGTCTGCTCGGAATATGTAGAAATAGGCAATTAGAAGAACAGCCCAATATCCTGAAAAATAAAGTGAGTTACTTTTATTACAGGAATTGGCATGGATACTTGCGTTATTCCTTTGAGACACGGAGGTCTGTCTTTGGTCCAGACAACAGACTACATTTATCCCATTGTGGACGACCCCTATATGATGGTATGATGTCTTAAAACGTTGGTCACCTTTTTGTCAAATAAGAACTTTGGAGGAATGGGGATGGATGTCAGACTATCGATTTCACCTGGCTTTGGTTTATTTAGTCTTTCTCAGTTTTGTCTGGAATTACCAGGCCTTTGAAGAAATTCCCCCCCCCACTCCCGCAGGTGGGGACTGATCTTGGTTTGAGCATTTATATTATTTCTACTCTAAGTAAATGAATGAAGGCCTTACACGGTGCTACCTTGGTACTCAATGCATTTTTATGTGAAAAATTTGTACTCATTGTTTGTTTAGTAATCAACACACAAGCTAGAACTTGTTGCTGTCAGCTGGCTTATGAATCACACTTCATTATTCCTTATGGGAAAAAATTGTTTGGTACTCACTGTTTTTGGGTACTCATCCCGGAACAAGTTAACGATGAGGTACGGCTGTATAAGGAATTCAGTAATATTCTACTGTGTTCATCTAAACTCGGAGAGAAAGGTTTTAACAATTTTTTTAAAAATCAGGATGTACTACTTTATCCAGTGGAAGATAATATACAAAGAATTTCTGTTTGGTGCATTGGTTAGTCTGCTCAATATACAACAGAGCTAAATGCAATAGTAATAGCAGTCCTGTTATTTCTTTCATTCATTACAGTTGCTTTTTCCATCTGCCCTCCCTCAAATTTCAGTTGGTAGATTTCTTGGCCTCACCCAGTCTCTTTTTAAGATTAGCTTGGGAAGCAAGTTAAGCCTTAAAACAGCAATTCAATGAGAATGGTGTGTGTTGTTTTTTCCAGGGACGCATCGCATGTGCCAATGTCCTTAGTGATCTCTATGCCATGGGAGTCACCGAATGTGACAATATGTTGATGCTTCTGGGTATCAGTAATAAAATGACAGACAGGGTAAGTTCCTTTAATTGTGATGATCAGAAATTCGAATATGTTATTCTGTGTACCTATAAATTAACATTAATCTGAACAATACCAATAAATGGTATTTCAAGCATCTATAATCCTAAATCTGCCAATTGTCCACCTCTGCTCTTTCGATTATTAGTTACTCTTGCTTACATTACCGCCCTTGAAAATTCTAAAAATGACTAAAAGTATCGATTCTGGTGTGATCATTATATTCAAACAGTTCAAAATCATGAAAGGCAAAACAGACCCTTACAATTTTAACAATTCACTACATATTTTTCAGAACGGATAATCAAATACCTTGTAAGGGTGTTTACTCTAATGCCTGTTATTTCATTTAAGTTCTAGATCTGAATTAAACCAAAAGATATTTTCATGATTTCTCATCAAATTTGGGGGGAAGTCGCACAAGAAAGTTTGAAATAATTGAGTCAACAATCATCTCATCTTTTGCTAACATTTCTAGTAACTTATGCTAGAAAGTTGCAACAGGAGTTGGGATCAGACACTTCAGTAAACCACTGTGCATTTTACCAAGTTTGTTGCACAAACTCTCTAAGGATAACTCGTCATTAAAGCTCTACTCTGGTTAGCTCTCCTAAGCCATAATATGGTTTGCTTATTCATAAGAATTTTTTTCAGTTGGAGAACTAGCTTCAATCCAGCTGGAATAAAATAACTAAAAGGTTTGTTGCACATTTTTGCCAGATTCCCTTGCAATTTCCAAATAAAACGTTTCTCCAAACTCTGTTGAACGGTTTGGAAACCCTGTGAGGTACTTTACTAAAGGGGCACCCAACCCCAGATCACGCACCGGCACCACAGCGCACAAGTGAGTGAAGCTCCATCCATACATGTGCAGGATCCAGGCAGCGTGTAAAACCACACACACATACGGTCCATGGAAAAACCACCCTCCACCAAACCAGTCAAAAAAACGGGGAAGTTGCTTTGCTATAAGGAAGAATTTACCAAACTTGGCTGTTCTTATGTAGTTTGTGAGAACTGGGCCTCATCCAACATTTTGAGTGGAACTTATTGATATCCTGCTCTTTTAACTTTACAGGGTTTCAAGGAAGTAATAAGTTTCTGTTAGTAGACTATTTCTACATGTACATACGCAGGTGTGAGGGGATGATTCAACTTTTAACAGTTGTGGAATTATGAATTTCTTTGGGATGGCTTGTAAGCTGTTTATGTATTCAGTAGATGCTTGACTAGGCAATTGATTTTTCCTACTTTTGTTTTCATTTCTTTGTCTGAAGGAAAGAGATAAAATCATGCCTCTAATTATCCAAGGATTTAAAGATGCTGCAGAAGAGGCAGGAACATCAGTGACTGGTGGTCAAACAGTATTAAACCCTTGGATTGTTTTAGGAGGAGTGGCCACAACTGTCTGTCAGCCTAATGAGTTTATAATGTAAGTTGGAGCATTTTATGCCAAGGAAAAGGTGCTGAAAGTGTTAAAAGAGGTAGCTACTTCTAAAATTCTGAATTGTTTCTTTTATGTGTTGTTCAATTTAAGGAAATTAAATGCTTGCCTTTGGCTCTGGACTGGGGATGTTAATAACAATGCATATTTTCCTGGTGAAGCTTTACAAATGTATTAAGATTCACCTTGCAAAGCCATAATTGGCTTAATCATGACTTATTTAAAAAGTTACACTTGGTCAGGCTCATATTTGATGCCAAATAATCAACTATGATTTGCAGTATTCAGTGTTTGGATTAAAATAATGCTGTAAATAAAACAAAAAAATCACATTGCAGATTCAATGATAACTTTAGAACTCATTGTGGTAGCAGTTCTACAATATATGGGGTTATATTGAGTTTTTAATATATATGGGGTTATATTGATGAGCCCCATGTAGGAAACTGATCTATTTCATCCAAGTTGGAAAACCAGTGTGACTGTAAATCATTTAATGATTCCAGCTGTTAAAACCCGAGCTCTGAAAATCTGTCTTATTTTTAGTGTCTAAAATAAAGGCAACAAAATCTTATCCAGAAGTTGTTGTTGTTTTTTAATAGAAGTAACAGACACTGAAAGTAGTAACAATTTACTTTTAGGGCAAAATTGTCATATTAGCATTAAATGTGGCTCAGATAAAAATCTACCAATAATCTTCATTATATATATTTTGATACATGAAAAAAAGTACTCATTTAAGATATGGTAACTAAATGAGTGCCTTTTTTGGTTGTGTTCATTTTATTTTAAATAAGATCTCTGGATAATATTAAAATAAACTTTGGTGGAATAATTACTGAAAAATAATGATGGGGTGTGTGCTTTTTAATAATATATGTTCATTACTTCTAGGCCAGATAATGCAGTCCCGGGAGATGTGCTGGTGTTAACCAAGCCATTGGGAACACAAGTAGCTGTAGCTGTCCATCAGTGGTTAGACATCGTAAGTAAATCACTTTAAATATAAATCCAGCAAAGGGGCAGCCCCTATCTGGGACTAAGCTATGCCAAACTTTGAACAAAGTAGGCTAAATGTAATTTACTTAATACCAACCTGTTCTGTTGGTTTATATTCTTTTCACATACATTAAATATCTGGAGATAAAAGTGTCATTGTAAAAACAAATTTCTGGATGTACATTGACTGTGTAGAAATCTGTTTCAGGAAAACACTTTTTAGTGTACTTGAAGCAAAATTTATTGAAGAAGAGGAAGTGTAGAAAAGCAGTAAGATAATCCTGTTTTTCTAGTTTGCAATTAGAAATTCGTCATGGAAATAAAATACATTCTGAAACTCTGTTTCAGATGCTGCTAATTGACAGAGTTGGAAGGGACCTTATAGGTCTTCTAGTCCAACTCACCCCCCCCCCCACCCCCCACCCCACACACACACAGCCAAGCAGACCCTACACTTTTGTCTTTGGTCCTCACCCAGCAAACCGAAAAATCAGTTAAGCAGAATCCGTTTATAAACAAAAGGGATGTTCTGATTGTGGCTGTTCCGATAGTAAAAATCAAAATGCAGCAGGAAATGCTTCAAAGGATTCCTTCAAGTTGGGAGAATCGGCAGTTAATGCTATTCAAATAATAACTGCACGTGTAGATTGATGGGCTTGAATTAGTGTGCAACCAAGAAATAAATCTTGAGCGTTCAGTAAGAAGACTATGCTAGCATGCTGCTAGTGAGTGCCAAATCCCATCCTAAGATTATCAGGAAAGGATAAGAAGTAACCGACGTGTGTGTGTGTGTGTGTGTGTGTGTGTGTACATATACATATATACACACACACATATAGATAGATGATAGATAGATAGATAGATAGATAGATAGATAGATAGATAGATAGATAGATAGATAGATGGGTGGGTGGGTAGGTAGGTAGGTAGGTAGGTAGGTAGGTAGGTAGATATAAAGTAAAATACCCCGAAATAGCTGTATGTAGCCTTTCTCTTTCCTTCTGTGCCTTAGCCAGAAAAATGGAATAAAATCAAGCTGGTCGTGACACAAGAAGACGTGGAACTTGCCTATCAAGAAGCAATGATGAACATGGCAAGACTCAACAGGACAGGTAAGGGAACAGGTGGCCAGTTCGTTTCGGTCAGCGACCAGGGGGGGAAAAACAGGGTCTGCAGGGCACAGATCTATTTAGATTGCTAGGAAGTCAGGTGGTTAAGGTGGCTCTCTGGAATGGTGTACAGATAGTCCTCGACTTACAACAGTTCACTTAGTTAAAACGGCACTGGGAGAAAAAAAAAGATGACTAAGGGCCGTTTTTCACACTTGACGACCATTTCAGCATCCAGATCACGTGATCCAAATTCAGACACTCGGCAACTGGTTCATGTTTATGACCATTGCTGTGTCCCAAGATCACGTGATCCCCTTCTGCGCCCTTCTGATAAGCAAAGCCAGCGGGGAAGCCAGATCCACTTTATCAACCGTGTGGAAAACTTAACAACGGCCGTGATTCATGTCACGACTCTGGCCAGGAAAGCCGTAAAATGGAGCAAAACTCACTTAACAAACATCTCACTTAGCAACAGAAATGTTGGGCTCTGTTATGGTCATAAGTCCAGGACTACCTGTACAATGTTTCCAGCTATAGAAGAAAGACACACATGGATGCAGCTGTAGAGGCCTCTGGACCAAGAAACCTGGAGGGTATGAGTTTTAGTCCTGCCTTCATGCTGCCGGATGTCTTAGGGCCAGCCACTTCCTTTCAACTTGAAAGGAAGAAGCAGTGCAAGCCATTTCTAAAAACGTAGCCCAGAAAAATCTGTGGGCTTGTTCAAGCAGTCCCTGGTGGGAGTCAGTCACTTTCTTTGTGTCTCCACACCCCTCCCTCCCTCCCTCCCTCCCTCCCTCCCTCTCTCTCTCTCTCTCTCTCTCTCACACACACACACACACTTTTTTCTCATCTGTTACTATAGAAGCAAACCATTTATATATAGCATGGTCGTAATGTTTTCCGAAGAAGAAAATGCAATTCAGGTTGCAATTGGAAATGAATGTTTGGCAAGGAAAAAGAAAAAAATATCTACGATGCATTATCAGAAAATTCAGGCCTATCCCACTCTTTAACTGCAATTGGATTTTTTTTTTTAAAAAAAAAGCTATAAATCTTCTGAGATGGGACAGTATTTCCAAACGATTTTGCCAAAAGGAGATCAGGAATGGACCGTCCATATGTGGGAATGTATGTTTTTTTTTTCCTCCTGAAGAAGTTTTATTCTAGTTAACTTTAACAGACAGATTAACCGAGTTGGAAGGGACCTTGTAGGTCATCTAGTCCGATCCCCCTACCCAAGCAGGAGACCCTACGCCATTTCTTCAGCTTTATTTGAAGGGAGCTGGCAATATAAACTCTGATTTAATTCTGAGGGATGGGCTGAATTCTGAAGGTGCGTAACCCTTTCCCTCTCTTTCTCTCCTCTCAAGCTGCAGGGCTCATGCATACGTTCAATGCTCATGCAGCCACGGACATCACAGGCTTCGGCATCCTGGGCCACGCACAGAATCTAGCAAAGCAGCAACGCAACGAAGTCTCCTTCGTTATCCACAACCTCCCTGTTCTTGCCAAAATGGCTGCAGTTAGCAAAGCTTGTGGGAATATGTTTGGTCTTATGCACGGGACTTGTCCAGAAACTTCGGGTAAATATATATACATGTCTGCAACTCTGGCCCTGAATCTCTCTCCAATAGGAACACGCTCCTCCCTGGAATATGAGGGATATGAACCGGCTGTCTCATCTTCCACAGTAGGAAATTTGATCCATCTCCTCATTAGATGCAGACCCTGGGGAGATCACCCCTCTCTGAAAACATGTCTGCCTGGAATAGGAAGCCCCTACGGCCAAACCCTTCACAGTGCAATCCAGCCATCCTGTCAGCCGCTCCACGATTCGGTCTTCAGAACACAGGGCCATGCCAGTCCCCCTAACAGTGCCTTGTAGCTTCCTAAATAGGGTCAAAGATGAAAGGGATAAAATGTCTAGGCAGCTAACAAAGAAAAAGCACTTCTCATTCTGTTGCCATGTAGGTTTCGTTCCCTTGGCATTTCAGTTCAATAGCGAGAGTCAGGAGGCAGAGGCCTCACTCTACCTTTGCGACTAAAATAGATAAATAATACAATAAAATAGATAAATAAATAAAATAATACCACTCATTAAAGAAATGGAACACGATTCCTCGACCTTCTGTTTGATGAAAAAAGATTTTAAAATATCCAGGTTTTCTTTGCAAAAGCTTCTCGGGAACAGGCCCAATTGATAGTGTGGATGACATAAAAAATAAATACGTAAAAACGAACCATAGGCAATCCAGAATGCCAGTGAAATGCCAGAGCTTCCAATGTCTTTTGTGTGTGTAGTTCAGTTTGTGATTCTTACCAGCTGGAATATTATCGGTGCTTCCTGATCAAAGTCCTGGCAATTCTGTTCCCGGCCATTCTGGTTGATTCCAGTGCTAGAATTTAATTGATTGATTGATCAAATTTATATAGTGAAGCTGATTTCTTGTTCTCCAAAATACCTGCGTAAAAAATAATAATCACCTTTCAGATCAACTGAATTTTCATAATTTTGAGATCCTTTGTGCTGTTACAAATGGAAGACTTGTGAAAGAAAATGTGTGTAACACATTATCCCAGGATGTCCGTGCCACACAGTTGTCATTATAAATTGGTTCCTTAGAGATTCTTGTAAATGGTCAGAGGATGGCGCTGTTTCCTCAGATAAACCCAAACAACTAGACTATATTGGAAACCTGTGCTGAAAAAAAATCTGCATTTAACAGATGTACACTTGGCTATATACACAAAAGAAGTAGTGTTGTGCAAGTCAGAAATTCTGCCCCGCAAAACAAATTCCTAATTGTTGCCTTTTCTGACTCTGTGTGTTGACATTGCTTTGCATTTAAAGTTGTAATAGTAGATTGTCCACACTTCAGAATGATCAATGCTGATAATTTGTATTCCTTTGAATTGGGTGCTTACTGGACGAATAGGCATTGCCATTAAATGTTTAAATTATAAGTTTTCATTGTATTAAATTATATAAATTAGGAATTAGCAATTATACCGTAGGCATTGTTTCTACGTATCTTCCTGATGGGGTTTGGATTCCATACCACTCAACTTAGTGGCTTTCTCAAGATTTTCTCCCAATTTGTCACTTCCCCCAGAACCCAACTTTAATATTGCAAACAGGGTTTGATCAGGGAGAAGTAGAACAGAACAATTATACTGTGAATGATTTGGGCTTCATGTTGTATTAATCCATCCCAAGGCAGCATTTGCCTTTTTACCAGCTACTTTGGCCTACTGGCTCACTTCACGGTTTTCCCTGTTCACTTCCACCCTGTTCTTTTTAATCCTGTTGCTAAAGGCCTGTCTAGATTACTTGTTCGTAATCTCCTGCCAAATATCAGCCATTTCTCCCAGTCACCTGCAGACCTGATCCAAGTCACGGATAGATAGAAAAAAGTTTGGGAATCGCACTAAGCCCTGCAGCATTCTGTTGAGAATTTGTCCCCATCTGGCTGCTTCATTCTGTGGACCCCATCTGAAAGCAGCATTCAACGCAAGAGCTGGTTGCTTTAGTAAGGAGGAGACTATTGCGCAGAAGGCTGCAATGAGATCCCAGGTATAAAGAGGGGGTGGAAACTAATCAAGGAGAGAAACAAGCTAGAGCTAAGGAGAAATTTCCTGACAGTGAGAACAATTAATCAGTGGAACTCTTTGCCTCCAGAAGTTGTGGCTGTTCCATCACGAGGTTTATAGGAAGAGATTGGATAACCATTTGTCTGAAGTTGTGTAGGGTTTCCTGCCTAAGCAGGGGGTTGGGCTAGAAGACCTCCAAGGTCCCTTCCAACTCTGTTCTTCTAAGCTGCCTTGGAAACAATCATTTGGATTAAGGCAGGAAGAAAAGGACCGCCACAACTTCTGGGTGAGGGCCAAACAAGTTTAATTAGTAAATAACGGTTAAAAATCCGAGTAAGCCAGGCAGCAACTTCGATTTGACCCTGTGAACGAGAGCTAATGCCATCCTTTCTTCTCCTTCTGCAGGAGGCCTCCTTATCTGCTTACCACGGGAACAAGCGGCACGGTTCTGTGCCGAGATCAAGTCTCCAAAATACGGCGAAGGTCACCAGGCATGGATTATTGGGATTGTAGAAAAGGGAAACCGCACGGCCAGGATTATAGACAAGCCTCGAATCATCGAAGTCGCGCCCCAAGTAGCCACTCAGAACGTAAACCCGACACCCGGGGCAGCTTCTTAATCCTAGACGAAATAGTTATTTTTTTTGTTTTGTTTTGTTTTGTTTTGTTTCATTTTTTTAAAAAAACAAAAACAAAAAATAGATCTATTTCCTTTATCATCTTACAGCCTAAAGAACTGTGTAAAAAGAAAGAGAGAGAAGAAACACATTGTGTCTGCAAATCTGGTGGCCTTAGGTCGGTTGGAGCGAGTGAATATAACCCTCTTGCCTCATCCCCCACCTTCTTTTTTTCTCCCTTTTCTTTTTCCTGTTACATGAACTGAAGATGCTCCTGTCTCGAGGCAGCTTCTGAGTTGAGAATGATATTGTTATCCAATACTGTTGATTCATTTTGAATCTTTAGACATTGAATCTCTCGCCACACGGGCTCTTTTTTTTAAAGGTGCTTTCACGTAGCGCAGGCATTGCCCACCGTGGTAATCAAATGCAGTTTGTGTCCTTTTTAAAAAAAATAAATAACTGGGTTTTTTTTCGGGGGGGCTACATGTATATTTATCAATAGCTCTAATTTCGGATGCCTTGAATGAAATTCCAGAAGGCAATAAAATGTTTGATGCACAAGGAGCTGAACCCGGAAGCCAAGAGGGTTGCATGCCTACCTTCGTTCCGTCTTTCCATTTGTACGATTTTTAGTTGTCCTCTCCATGAAAATCTGTGGCCTCGGACATAACGTGGTAGTACCAGAAACACACGAGTTCTGCGTTTGCACGAAGAGCACTTGGCAGAGTGCGAAGGAAGGAGTAGTTGTGTTCTTTGTAGCTCAGACAATGTTTACTTTTGTATTACCGATAATCGCTTCCTTTTTATCGATGGTATAAACACTATAAATAAGTTTTCAGCAGGGATGCGGTGCGCTGAGAAGCAGCAGAATATTGCCAACGGAAGGGTATTCGATCATCATTTACAACTCTCTATATAATTACACAAACAATTTTAAAACTATAACCAATTTAAAAAAACAAAACAACCCTGTTCTGTGGATGGTAGTGTTTAATACATTTTATATTTTGTATAGTGATTATATTTTTTTGCTTTTCTTAAAAACCGGATGTCTAGTACGATGCTTAGTTATTTTTGTTCGGCCTACATTCTTGTGCACGCTTTTTTGTGGATGTGTTTAAAAGCTACGTTGCCAACTTTGCAGCCTGAACTTAAGCTTATTATTTGAATAAATATTTAATTTTTTTATTGCTCTTGTGCAAGTGGATGACTTTTTAACTTTTATGCCTGAGCTATACTGGGAAGTGAGAACGAAGTGTTTAAGTCAGGTTGCTACCTTTAAATTAACTACCACTTAAGTTGTTTTTAAAAAAAGGTTTGTTTTTCGTCTAAAGCAATAATAGTGTTTAATTCCCAGTATCATAATGTAAAATGTGACTATTCATGCATCATGATAACAGGTCATATGAATACCTCTTCCTGCTAACAGTTGCACATATGCAGCAAATGTTTCTGATTCTGAAGTCTTTACTGAAGAGCTGTATTCTAATCTGGTTGGGTTTTATGTATAAAAATGTCTTAAAAGGAGATTGTAACGGGCATCTCTGCAATAAGAACCTTTTCTTGTGCTTATAGTTTTGAAAGAATGAATGAATCTGAAATTTAGATAAGTTTTTCTGGAAGATCCCATACATGGAGCAGGCCCTTTTGAATGGAGATATAGCTACTTGTGTTCTTTGGCGGTTGGATTTTAAACCTTTTTAATTTTTTTGTATGCAATAATTTGGTATTACACTCTTCCATGTTGTGAACTTGTCCTTAAATTGTGATTATATGATTCTAAAACACAAACTTCACATGTGAGGGCATGTGCCATATTTAGAGAAACAGCAGCAATATATATATATATACATGAAAGTTCCTGTGTATTTCAGTTCCTATTCCGTATTTCTCCACTTGAGAATACACAGTTATTGAAACTTGTACAATTTCTACACATAGGAAATTAATACAAACGTAAGTGAATATTTGTAGCTCAGGGTCGAACCTTGGTGCTGTCTAAGCTTCAACTGTTTTCTTGCAGATGTTTCATTACCCAACCAGGTAACGTCATCAAAGCTAGAAGGGAGTGGGGTTTGCTCTCTCTTTTTATATATATATATCTTATATCTTTTTTATATGCCCCGTCCGTGATGGCAGGAGTGTTGTTTCTTGGTAATTCCTTCATTGGGCTGTTTGTATTGCAACAACCCTCAACATCAGGAAAATGCAGGGGGTTGGACTAGAAGACCTCTAAGGTCCCTTCCAACTCTTATGTCTTGAAACATCTACAAACTGGATGCCCACGCAATTTCATCAGAGTGCCTCGCCCCATTACCAGTGCAAGACTTAACAGCGGTTTGTTTACTGACCATTCGAAGTTACAATGGCACTGAAAAAAGGGACTTGTGGCCTTTTCCCACACTTGCGACCGTTGCAACATCCCCCGTGGGGGTCACGTGATTTACATTCACATTTATGACGGTCGCAGTGAGTCCCTGAACAAATGTGGAGAGAAGTCGTCACGTGGGGCGAAACTCAAAACAGATTCCTCACTTAGCAACTTAAATGGTGCGCTGAATTGCGGTCGTCAACCAAGGCTACTTCCTGTCCAAGCAACACAATCTATGAGAAGGACAAAACTGGGATATACTGTATTTCGGAAACCCCCGATTGTAACGGCCGCGGAGTATCACCGTAGCACACCAACTACAGCAGCAGCTGTGAGGAAGCGGCCAAGCCCAAGAGAGCACAAAGGACCCTTCAACCAATGCAGAATGACTCCGAATATAGTTTATGTAGCTTGCTAAACTCTTTTCATCAACTTCCTCGGTGCTTTTTTACCCATCCTGGCAAAAGGCGTTTATACTCTCAAGCAATCCTTTGGTTTACAATTAGCAGTAGCTCTTGAGTAATTTCTGGGTGGCAAATGATTTTAGCAAATCTCACATGCTGTTTGGTGGCAGAGGTTAATTGTGTACAGTGGGCAGTTGGAAATACAGAGCAGATTTTGCCAAGATTACTTGGCACCCAAGTCTTCAAGTCGCCTTATTTCTTTTTTCACCATCTCCCCCCCGTTTTTTTAATGTTCAGAAAGAGCCTTTTCAAACTAGCATTTTTTTTTTTTTAAAGTGTAATGTTTGACCTGTGTGTTTTGCAGAAAATGCGGTGGAATAAATTACCAATTCAGCGATAACGGAATCTGACTTCTGTAGTTGAATGATTTGTTGATTTGAGATTTGTCATTTATTCTCCAGAAGGGCTTCTCAAACTCGAAATATAATCAAGGGATTTTCTCCCATATGTAATTCTTTGTTTTTTGATTCTGCTAGGGATGTAGCAGAGCCAGCAAAATTTTTATTTATTTATTTATTTTTTATTTTATTTTGTCAGGCAATTATAAGATAACAGGTATAAGTATAAACATAGTTATGAATACATGAAATGGATGCATATAAGAAAAATAAAAAGAAACAATGGGACAGGATTATGCGCTTATGCATGCCCCCTACATGTAGTTATTTGCCAGATTTATATACAGCCCGGTCCCATCACGTGTCTGGGCATCTTTTAAAAATACCCCTAAAAACAATAATACTTTGTGTCGGAGCTTATATACAGAGGTGCTTAAATTAGTTCAATGCTTCTGCATAAATATGACCTAAAGTGTGATCTGTTTTTCACACGACCTAATACTCTACAGAGGGACCCAATTAAACAAAGCAGTCATAAACATGATACTTGTTCATTTATTTATGGAGGAAAATAATTGAAAGCTACATCATCAAAATAAATACTTAATTCTGTTTCTGAAATGTTTAACACTTCACCAGGTAAGGACAAATTCTGAATCGATGTTCAATATTTGAATCTCAGATGTAAGGGCCAAAACCCCTTTTGAAATCAGTGAATCCATTTTCAACGTATAAATATTTTCATTTAGATATTGACATTTAGAAGACAAATTTGGTAGAATTGCAACCTATCTTCATGTAAACGTAGAGCTAAATTAGTTTCCCTAGTTTACGCATGTTAAATTTCAGCTTCCACTGAATTCTTAGTTAGCAAAGTCCAAAGGAGATAGTAGTTTGAAAATGTTGAAACGTTCTGTGATCCTTGATTAATTCCAACTCTGTCCTGACTGAAATTTTATTATGAACCAAAGGGCTGAGAAGAGGTAATTAGGACTGTCCTCTTTTCAATTACAAATTGAAATTACTTACTTTGTGGCTTTTATATTGCAATGTTACAAGCAGGGATCAGCATATTAAAGTCTAGCTGGTTGGTTACCTCACAAATATTGCCAGATTATAATTTGTGTTGTATGGATAATCTGCGAAAGGAATGAATAAGGAATAATGAAAGGGTGGTTAAAGTGCAGAATTAACTTTAGATAGCAATTTTGATTAAATCTTTTTAGGTGCAGTGTGTGCATTTTTATACTGATTAACGTGATACAGTAAATATTCTGGATTTTTTTTTAATCTGTAAGAAATAGTGTGAAGTTTTCTAATAAATTCTTTGCTTCATCAGAATCTTCTGTCAACTTTAATGGCACACCATGAAAAATGGATTTTGGAACAGAACAGAACAAGGTTATTTGGATATGGCATTAATAAGTCTTTTTTTTTTAAATGAAAAAGACAGTTGTGAATCTAGATAACACAATGTTTTTCTTTCCAGATTGAAGGGTTTCTATTAAGATGATAAATTTCACTCCAACCCATTTCTTAGTGAGAACTGAAAGTGTATTTAAAAAAGAACAGCCCACCCTAGAGCTTACTAAATCAATTTTCTTTTATTTTTGTAATGACGATTTTTATTATAACATCTTTTCTCAGAAGTACAATTTATCTTTTTATGCAAAAAAAGAATAAGGAGAAAAATAGAAATACTAAGGAAAATGGGACATTGTATGCTTTTAAAAGTATACAGTTCAATCGAATCCACCAGAATAGAGTTGGAAGGGACCTTGGAGGTCTTCTAGTCCAACTCCAGATGGTTGTCCAATCTCTTCTTCAAAGCCTCCAGTGATGAAGCAGCCACAACTTCCTGAAGGCAAGCTGTGAATTGACCTCCCTGTTAGGAAATTTCTCTTTAGTTCTAGATTGCTTCTCTCCTTGGTTATTTTCCCTCCATTGCTTCTTCTCCTGACTTCTGGGGCTTTGGAAGATAGATTCACCCCTCTCTTCTTTGGGGCAGCCCCTCAAAGACTGGAACATTGCTATCATGTCACCCCTTGTCCTTCTTTGGCTGGCCAAGCCCAAAATCTGCAACTGTTCTTCATATGTTTTCATCCCCAGGCCTTTAATCGTCTCAGTTGCTCTACTCAGCACTTTTTCCAAAGTCTCAATGTCTTTTTTTGTAACCTGACCAAACCTGGATGCAATATTTCAGGTGTGGCCTTACTGAGGTTTCGTAAAACACTACTATTACTGCATGTGCTTTTGATTCTGTGCCTCTGTTTACACAACCAAGTATTGCATTAGCTTTTTTGGCTGTTCCCACATATTGCTGGCTCATGTTTAAAGAATCGCCCACTAGGAATCCAAGATCTCTCCCACAGTTCCTGTTTTTGAGCCAGGTTTTGCCTAATCTGTACTTGCACCTTTGGTGTAAAACTCCAATTATTCTCCAAAGCATCAGAAGGCAGGAGAAGAAGCAACAGATGGAAACTCATCAAAGATAGAAGCAACCTAAAACTAAGAAGAAACTTCCTGACAGTGAAGACAATTGACCAGTGAAGCTACTTGCCACCAGAAATTGTGGGCTCCATCACTGGAGGGTTTAAGAAAAGACTGGACAGCCATCAGTCTGAAGTCATACAGGGTCTCCTAATTGAGCAGGGGGTTGGGCTAGAAGACCTCCAAGGTCCCTTCCAACTCTGTCCTGATTGAAATTTTATTATGAACCAAAGGGCCGAGAAGAGGTAATTAGGACTCTCCTCTTTTCAATTACAAAGCTCATCCTAGGATGTTCTCAAATGGCCTTGCAAAAAAGATTGCGTAGCAGAAATTAAGGTCACACATCACCTGTACAATTTATAAATCCTTTGGCCTAATTTGAGATCAAAATTCCTTTGTGAACTCTTGAGGCCTCATTTGGTTCTCCACAATTTTGCCCAACTTGATCAAATACAGCCCCATTTTTTTTTAAAAAAAAATCACAAATTGGTTTCCTAATGCATCTTTACAGTACAAAAGCCTCTTTGTGTGTTGTGCAATTAAAAGTGTCTTTGGACTGCTGGTTGGTATTCATAAATGAGCTCTGCTCATCTTCTGCTGGCTGGGGGCTTCTGGGAGTTGAAGTCCACACATGTTAAAATTGCCAAGGTTGAGAAAGGTGGTTATCAAGATATAATATATCTATTTCTCTAAGGCTGTCCAGCACTGCCATCAAATGGAATGTCTACAATCTCAGCTTTTGAAAAGAATAGAATAGAAAACAGAATAGAATATATGGAATGGACTAGACTAGAGAATGGAATGGAATACAATACAATGGAATACAGAATGGAATGGAATAGAAAAGTAAATAGAATATAGTGGAATAGAATATAGAATAGAATACAGAATGGAATGGAATCGAAGAGAATAGAAAATGGAATGGAACAGAACAGAATAGAATAAAATAGAATAGAATATAGGAATAGAATAGAATAGAATAGAAAATGGAATGGGGAATAGAAAGAATAAGGAATAGAATAAAAAAAATAGAATAGAATAGAAAATAGAATGGAATATAATAGGGAAAAGAAAGAATAAGGAATAGAATAGAAAATAGAATAGAATAGAAAATAGAATGGAATAGAATAGAATAGAATAGAATAGAATAGAATAGAATAGAATAGAATATGGAACAGAAATAATACAGAATGGAATGGAATTGAATAGAATAGAAAATAGAATAGAATAGAATACAGAATGGAATGGAATGGAA